>CM059187.1:135883238-135994251 GCA_030323885.1 Branchipolynoe longqiensis | reverse complement strand
ATTATATATACACACACACATCACAGTAGTAGAACAATATCACACATATATATATATATATATATATATATATATATATATATGTTTAAATATATAGTATCACACACATATATATATATATATATATATATATATATATATATATATATATATATATATAATCACAATACCTCACGTGATTGAGCATGGAACCCGTTGAGCGATGTCTAATAACCGATGTTATTCCACCTCTCCCTGCCTGTTTGACGTCACTAAATAGGAGCCAGAACCCAGTAAGTAGGGATTGAGACTTCCAAGAGCATTAAAACGACTATCCCACGGGTATTCAAAGCAGGTCTAAGCATAACATAGTTGCCCTTTCTAGGTCGTTAATATTTCGTTAGGATATAACCGAGGTTTCAGGATGGAATACATGTTAAAATCACGTGACTAAATAGTTCAAGCCGGAGTGAATGCGAACGAAGGGAGGCATTGATTATTTTGTAATTTTAATATTTTCATTAAGTAAATAAGATTTCAATATATATTTAAATTAATTAAATAAATCGAGTTTCAATATATATATATAGCTACATCAACCTAATATATTTATCCCAGAAAATGACAGAAACTCAAACCCATCGGACTAGGCAATCTTAAGTACAATATCAGCCAAGCATCTAATTATATATATATATGTGTGTATATGTCTATATGTGTATATATGTACGCAAATATATATATTATATATATATTATATATATGCATATATATGTACATACATGTATGTACATATATATAATGCTTTTACATCACAGCTATGCGTAATAACATATGTTTTCATATGTATATAGAATGTATAATTTATTATGCGTATATAAAAGGGGCGGAGCTCTAGCCTAATAATTATGATTATTATTATTATTATTATTATTCTTTGCTCGATTATTATTAGTCCAATCGCTGACTTGCCCATATTTGCCCCAGTCTTGCCTATGCCAGCGCCACCACCGGTCATTTCCGGCCTGTGCGCTTGCCGGGCAGTCAGTCTCTGCCCCGCTTTCAAACTATATATATGTAAATGTATGTATATATATATAAACACACACACACATAATATATATATATATTATATATATAATATATGTTATATACATATATATATTATATATATAAACACACCAAGGCTGCCTCTTGTTAATGGAAGGACAACTTGACGCCATCTGGGCATGCACGTTCGATGAGGCTGCAGTCGGGTAGCATATACCATACGATTAGCTCTTCCTTCCTCCCACCCTCGCACCCACGTACAATACCACGCACACTCACACACACACACCACCCCCTACCCATCCCGCTCCCCCCCCCCCCCCCCAACGGGCGGGGCGCCGATCCCCCCGTCGTAATAAGCACGCGGTGGGCCGGACGTGATCCCCCTGGCCCACCGCAATCATAAGCCATATTTTTAGGCCCATCCCGAAGCAGCGATAAATTAGCCTGCTGTTTTGGACAGGCAGAAGAAGCACATCCACCACTGCCGCTGAGAGCTGTGCCGCCACGACATTGCACGCGTGTGGAGTGGGTCGGCCCCCTGTGTGTGTGTTGCGTTTGTGTGTTGTGTGTGTGTGATGTGTATGTGTGTGTGTGTGTTGTGTGTGTGTTGTGGGGTGGGGCGGAGATGGGTTGGGTTGGGTAGGGGTGGTGGCGTTGTTATTGGGATGCCCATGCTACTCCGCCGCGGCCTCTTGCATACGCTGCAGTGGTGTGGGTGATAATTCGGGGAGGAGGGACCAGTGTAGCGACCAGAGTGGAGTTGTGACGGGGAGACGATGGAGACGGTGAAGACTAGGGGAGACTGCCGGGACTTGTGTTAGTTATGGCCGGTACACACCTACCGTTTGTGCGCGCACACCTCCCGTTTACGATCGAAAACTGCCCGTTTCGCGCACAAAAATCGCTAGGTGTGCGCACCCCGCGCACACCTAGCGATTGCGATTCGCGCATAAAACTAAGTTTTTAGTGCTAAAAGCGGCCGTTTACGATTGCGATTCGCGATTCGAAAAACGAATCGGCCTGTTTTCAGTTTTAAGCGGGTCGGGTCGAGTCGCGAGTTTTAGTGCGCGAATCGTAAACGGTAGGTGTGTACCGGCCATTACGGTGGGCCACAATTGCGACGTTGTTCATAGTCCACATTTGCAGAGCGCATTATTGCAGTCACTTCTGACAGGGGTGGGTGGGGAAATAATTTGGGAATGAAGGGATAAACTGTGGATGAAGAGTGGAAGAGGGTGGTGGGCGCAGGGAGGGGAGTAGGGTATGCAATGTGTAGCATTGGACTGGGAGATGCATCAGGAAGTTTCTAGAGGAAGGTTAACTGTGCTAGGCAGATTGTAGAAATAGAGTCAGTGTAGATGCACTGGACATTCAGTAGCAAGAGAGTGGGGGTAAATGTGATAGGCAGTGTGTAGCAATAGAGTTATAGTAAATGCACTTAGAAGTTTGTAGCAGTAGAGTCAGTGTAAATGCACTGGGCAGTCAGTAGCAATAGAGTTGGGGTAAATGTGCTATGCAGTGTGTAGCAATAGAGTTACAGTAAATGCAATGGACAGTCTGTAGCAGTAGAGTCAGGATAAATGCAGAGACAGTCTGTAGCAAAAGAGTGGGGTTAAATCTGCTAGGCAGTCTGTAGCAATAGGGTTATGGAAAATGCACTTAGAAGTCTTGTTTCAATAGAGTCAGTGTAAATGCGCTGGACAGTCTGTAACACTAGCAATAGAGTTGGGGTAAATGTGCTAGGCAGTCTGTAGCAATAGAGTTATGGTAAATGCACTTAGAAGTCTGTTTCAATAGAGTCAGTGTAAATGCACTTGGAAGTCTGTAGCAGGGTGATATATAAGTGGGTATACAATGACTCTTTAGTCCCGGGAGTGTTTCACATGTTGTTGACCACGATCACCAGCTTTGAACAAATCCCAACTAGGAGGGCTTTGTGGTTCTTCAAACGGTTCAGTTAAATATATAGGCTCAAATCTAGGTATGTGTTTTGACTAAGAAAATGTGATGCTTTAATAGGACTATGCAGCTTTAAAATGTGCGCTTCGTTGCGCTTTTGGGTCGCTGTAAATGTAAGATTGCTGCGTGTCGAGTGAAGTAGGAGTTGGGTGGACGGGTGGAGTTGGGGGAGCGGGGCGGTGGGGGCTGGGGCGGGGAAGTATAAGGCGGGCGGGGTGGGTGAGCACTGCGGTGGGAGCCACGCGCCTGGTGTTGGTTGGCTGCATGGCAGGGTGCTTTAATGGAACGGCGAGTTTGATCAAAGTTGAGTAAGTACTGTGATGTATGTATATTTGATGCTGTGTGCGGCGGGCGGCGGGCGGCGGGCGGCGGGCGGCGGGCGGCGGGCGGCGGTGGGTGCGGAGCGGAGCGTTGCGCATCTTGATGCTTCCACCTATGGGAAGTGACAAGCAGCCACAGCCCAAATTAAGCACGTCAATTTCAGCCGCTGCTTCCTGGAAATGATCATCATTAATCCTAATGACAGAACAATAAAATATGTCCAGCTGCAGTCGGTCGCGTCTCCGCCAAGGATGTCAAATGTCTCCTCTTTCCTCGCCCCCTTCCCTGTCTCCCCGTCCCTCTATCCATCCCCACCCTCCCGGTCTCCCTGGCAACTCCTCCATTACAGGGTACGGTGGCAGGGTCGGTAAAACATGGGCCTCGCGTGCGGGAGATCAGCAGTTCAGTTCCCCATCAAGACAAACCAATGACATACAAAATTGACACTTGTCGCTTCCTAGCCTGGCACTCGGCATTAATAATAGGATAGGGCAAGGACTGGTTAGCTCAGTGTCAGGATAATGTGACTGAGTGGGATATCTGGTGATGGAGCCGGCAACCTGATTTCCCAGGGGGGACAGCACTATAAAGTCACCATGAGTGCGCACTGTCATGAATCGGTACCCGTCCTGATATGATCTTAGATATTGCCAGGGCGTAAAACTCCCAACAACCAACCAATGAACCAACCAACCTCCTCCAGCTCCCTCACACACACACACACATACGCACACACACACCTACACCCATCCAGCACGGCTCTGTCTCTCCTACCTGTAAAGGGCCATCATTACATTTAATCCGCCGCTCCCAGCGCACCCACTGATCACAGTCGGCGCCGACTGTCGCAGTCTCAGAGTCTCTCCCCGGGAAAAAATTAACATAGAAATGAAACGCGGGCCGCCGAGACTACGGGGTGGGAAATGAGCGCTAGGCCGCCGGCCCGCCTCGCCCGGAATTACTTGCAAGATGCTGTTACGTTTTGTGGCCGCCAGGGGTGCTGCTGCCAGTAGGCGTGCATGGGTGGGAGGGTATGTGTGTGGGGCGGGGGGGGGGGCAACATTGGTCACATGTCTTTTGTTTTTGATACGGTACAATGGGTATGTAGTAGCGCTGGGGGATATATATATATATTATATCTATAGATATATATATATATATTATATATATAGATATATATATATATCATATATATATATATATATATGTGTGTGTGTGTGATGCATAACGCATTATACGAGTATAAAACATATACTTTATATATCTATTCCTCCTTGGTGCATTGGTGGAGTGCCCCCCCCCCGGTAATTGGTGGGTGGGCCCCCCTGGCGCCACATATGGAAGAATTATATATATATATAATGTATAGTGTATAATGCGAGTATAAAGATACAAAAGGGAATATTACTTATTATTTTGATTATTGTTATACTACGTAAGACGCAAAACTGTACCAGTGGCACAATCTTGGCCCACCTCTCCTCAACTGGATGTTGGCCACTAAGGATAGATATATATAAATACATATATTTATAATTATAACCCCGAGCAGTGAAGAACCAAACTACGCAAATTTCTAAATGTAATCAGATCGCGCTGCAGAACACGCTATATATTCAGACATGAATAGGGTTATTGATATTTTGTTCAGTAGAGTGTGTTGTCCATAAGAACTGTGCTGTGTTTGGTGTGCATGTGTGTGTATTTACACTGTCTAGTCCCTAATAACGGTGCTGTGTCTGGGTTCGTGTGTGTGTGTGTGTGTACACTGTTTAGTCCCTATTAACAGTGCTGTGTTTGGCATGTGTGTGTATTCACACTGGGTAGTCCCTACTAACGGTGCTCTGTTTGGTGCGTGTGTATTTACACTGTTTAGTCCATACAAACAGTGCTGAGTTTGGCATGTGTGTGTATTTACAGGCTAGTCCCTACTAACGGTTCTGTGTTTGGTGCGTGTGTGTGTACTTACATGGTTTAGTCCATACTAACACTAGTAACAGTGCTGTGTTTGGTGTGTGTGTGTATTTACACCGGCTAGTCCCTACAAACGGTGCTATGTTTGATGCTCATGTGCGCGTGTGTTCGTGCTTGTGTGTGTGTGAGAATGTATAAAAAGAGGTGTGACATTCAGTTCTAACGGTACTAGTTCCATTTAGCTGATGGTACTTCCGGTTTAGGCAAGCCAGAGCGATATTAGCCACGTTGGACCAGAACTCCCTCCACGACCCAATTACTCACGTTAACAGTGGAATATCTGTCTTCTTCAATTCAACACCAGTGCGTTCAGCCCTAGCAATATTACTTGTTTGTGTCCAGTTCTTGCTGACGACAGACATTGGCAGATGAATTGCAATAATTTATTCCTTTGAAAAGCCTTTATAGGAATACTACTACAGAATGCCCGTTCATAAGATGCAGTCAAATTCTTTATGCAAATATATATATATTATATAGTATATATATATATTATGTATATATTATATATAGTATATATAGTATTGTAGTGGTATGCACTGACCTCTCAGGCAAGTAACCACATAGACAGGTAGGCGTGGGGAGTGTGTTGATATCAGGGAGCCTAGGTGGTGTAATGGTTAGCACACTGGCCCGGAATGCAAAGAGATGTGGGTTTGAGTCCCACTCTAGGCACAATATTTCCCATTTTCATCACCCCCATGACACTGGTTGCCGTGATCAGGATCCTGTACAAGCTTTGCGCTGTATGGTTGTTGAACCTACCCTGTGTATGTATGTGTTAGTGCATGTGGGTTCGAGTCCCACTCTAGGCACAATATTTCCCATTTTCATCACCCCCATGACAGTATTGTATATTATGTATATATGATATATATTATGTATATATTATATATATTATATAATATATAATACATATATTATATATATTATATATATTATATATATCATTTGTATTATATATATCATATGTATTATACATATCATATGTATTATATCAATATGTGTATTTGTCTATTTATTTTATATAGCTAAACACCTATATTTATAACAATTATATATATTGTATGTATTATATATATTATATATATTATTTATATTATATACATTTTATATATTATATATTATATAAATATGTCTATTTATCAATATATTAAATATGGATAAACACCTATATATTTCTAAAAAATACTATGTATATGTATCTTTAAAATAATATAGACATGTGTATTGGTATCGCCTTTAATGTATTTACGAAGAGAGCACGTTGACATATCCGCTTTAAAGTGTGATTTATTTGTTTGACTTTATCCCACTTTGAGCTCACGGAATGTGCAAATCCGCTACATTATGTGACAGTTGATCACTCCTGTCTATATTGCACATTTGCACCGAATCCCCCAAATATAAGCTTTCCGCCGATAGTGAACGCCCTGACCGCCAGTCGGCCGTTTGGCGCTGCTCTCACGGCGGGCAGTTTGTAGTACTAGTAGTAGCAACAGTAGCCTATTTATATGCGTGCTATTCTGCTCATTTATACAACATCTGTTAGTTTGAAACCGGGCTCCCCGATCAACCCCCCCCCCCCCCCAAGAATAAACGTCTCGTTCGTCCTCCTTTAGACGATGTCCATGCCTGAGGCTGGCTTGGGGGTTATGGGGGGTGGGTGGGTGGAAGAAGGGAGTGTGGAGGTGAGAGTGAAGGAGAGAAAAGAAGGTAGGGGGGGGGGGAGTGTTTGGATGATGGTGAGGGGGATGGGGGGGGGGATTCAGGGGATGGTGATCCGTGGTGATTCATCCCCCCACTCCCACCACCCCCCACCAACCTCCACACACCCCCACACACCCCCACACCATCCCACCCGTAAACATTACAACATCTCTCAATATGGCCATTATGAAATATGACCCGCCCCGAACTGGGTCGCGACCCTTGAGTCACGGCCATTTTTGGTTTGTGTTGAACGGAAATGAAGGCTGCGTGGAGTGGCCGGCCGGCCGCCATTAAGGCCCGAGTTATATTTCAGGTGAAGCGGGCGGGAATTAAAGCTTCCCGCCGACGGGTGGCGCCCTCGTGCGGCCGGCGTATTGTCTGCGGCGCGCATCGACACTGCCCATTGTCCACCCAGATTAGCAAACCCCAATTATTTTTGTTGTCCTCCTCTCTATCTCTGCTTCTTTCCTTCTTTCTTTCTCGTTTCTATTCCTTCTCACTCGCTCATTCTCGCTTACCCTCTTTATTCCGCTTTATTCCTCATTGTTCCTCTGTATTCCTATTTATTCCTCTTCATTTCTCTTTAGTCCCCTTAGTTCCTCTTTATTCCTCTTTATCCTCTTTTCCCCTGTTTGTTCCTCTTTGTTCATCTTTTTCCTCTTTATTCCTCTTTGTTCCTTTTTGTTCCTCTTTAGTCCTCTTTGTTCCTCTTTATTCCTCTTTATTCCTCTTTATTCCTTTTTATTGTCGCTACCTAACCTGGCGCTCAGCTTTAATAGGTCAAGGATAGGACAAGGACTAATTAGCACAGTATCAGGATAATGTGACTATGTGGAATATTGAGTCATGGTGCTGGTGGCCTGGTCTCCCAGTGGGGCATCGCTAGAAAGTTGCCATGAGTGGGCACTGTCACAAGTCGGTACCTGTCCTGATATGACATTTGATGTTGCTAGGACGTAAAACAATAAACAAACAAACAAACCCTCCTCCGCTCACTCACCATCTCACTCCCTATGCTCTCTCACCATCACACCCTCTCCTCTCTCCATCCTCTCCTCTCTCCATCCTCTCCTCTCTCTCTCTCTCGCTCCCCCCCCCCCCCAACTGCCCCCACCTCTCTCCATCCTCTCCTCTCTCTCTCCCCATCATGCAGCAGACGAGCTGTCAGCCCGGATTGAGGCCAGGCGCGTCGAACCGGGAATGATGGCGGTATTCTCCGTGTACAGATGACCACTGCCGATAACTGCAGGTTTCACACATGGTTGCAGGCCTGCTAGTGACGGGTACCCCCGGTGGGTGGGGTTGTTTGTTGGAGTTTTACGTCCTGGCAACATCTAAGGTCATACCAGGATGGCAACATCTAAGGTCATATCAGGATGGCTACGGACTTGTGACAGTGCACACTCATGGCAAACCTTTGGTGCTGCCCCACTGGAAAATTAGGCCATCAGCACCATGACCCGATATCTCATTCAGTCATTATTATCCTGACAGCAACACTGAGCTAAATCCCCAGTCACACCTACCCGGACGAGCCGTGGATTTTGAGCTGGAACACCCCCGGACCAGTCGCCCGGACTGTCCTGGACAGCCCCGGATAAAATCGTTATTTTCGTCGTTTTTTGCCTCGCGGTCACACCTACCCGGCCAGTGTGATCCGGGGGTGGTCCGGGGGTGGTCTGTGTAGACTGGGGGTGAACCAGGGCCTGTCCGGGCTGTCCGGGGGTGGTCCGGGGCTGTTTTGCTACTACTACTATTACTACCATGCCGGGTCGAGCCCGGATGCCCTGGACCTCCCCGGATGTTTTAAACATGTTAAAACATCCAGGGCGGACTCCAGACCAGCCACGGATCACGCCGGATAATGCCGGACGAGCCACGGACGAGCTACGGATCACCCCGGATCGCCACGGACCACCCCGGATGGTCCGGCCTCTGATCCGGGTAGGTGTGACTGGGGCTTAAACCAGTCCTTCCCCTATCATAATAATGCCGAGCACCAGACTAGGAAGCGACAAGTATAAAAGTTTTAAGTCATTACCTTGTACCAGTTGTAGGAATGGTTGGCAGTGTTTGAAAATGGAGGTAATGATTGACTTTCACGGTTGGCAGTGCGGAGAACATCATCATAGATTCTTCACTTTGGGCTGGTTGGTTTAAGTGAGGTAAGGCTAACACACGCCACGGCCACTATCATCATCATCATCATCATCATCACCACCATCAAATTCCATGTTGGATAACAGTTCCAGTGCCTACTGATGCTGTGCTCTGAATCTGCCTCCTGATGTATGTCCTGTTGTATCAAATCATGTGTGCTGAATCTCAATGCTAGGTTTTAACCGGGCTGACAGACCCCCCAGCTGCACCCGATTCATGTCTGGCATCAACCGTCTTGCCGACAGCGAGTGAGCATGCTGGTGCAATATATTTATCATTGCGCCATATAAAGTTAGTTGAATCTGGATTATTCAAACATATATTTATCGGCATTGCTTGCCCTCTTTCTTCTATTCGTCTGCCCTGCACCAGCTCCCATTAAGCAGACTCACAGCCGACAGTCGTCGAATGAGCCAGTCAGCCCAGGCGAAGCTAGCATTAATATAATATTATGCATTCAGACTGGAGCATCAACTACAGATTGCCAGTTTCATGGCACATCTCGAGCTTGAAGCTGAATTAATTACATTTATCATAATATTGTAGTGTATAATCATGCAGATGTTGGAACTACTGTGAAAGCGATTGGAACCTACAGCAAGCTAAACAAATGCAGATGGAGTCATTAGAAAAGCAGCACATTGTGCCGGACTCCTAAATAGTCTGCGTTTCCGATCATATCTGTTTTGAATTCATAATATATATATATATATATATATATATATATATATATATATATATATATATATATATATATACATATGTACAGGAAAATCCCTGTAGCCGACCAGCTCCACAGATCGACCACTCCCCTATATAGATCACTTTATTTGGGTCCTGAACGATTGGCCACTCAATATCATTGTAATGAAATGATAAACTCCCTAAACCGACCACCTCCCTAAATGGACCATTTGAAGTCGGTCCCATGGTCTGTCGATTTAGACTTTAGAGAGGTTTCACTGTACACACATATATATATATATATGTATATATATATTATATTATATATATATATATATATATATTTATTGTAGAGAGAGAACGAGATAGAGAGTGAGCTTGAGAGCCTATGTATATCCTTTTTTTAATAGTAAAGATTGTTTGTTTGTTGTGTTACATCCTAGCAACATCTAAGGTCATTTCAGGACGGGTACCGACTTGTGGCAGTGTGCACCCATGACAAATTTATAATGCTGCCCCACTGGCAGACCAGGCCGATATCACCATGACCTGATATCCCACTCAGTTACATTATCCTGACACTAAACCAACTAGTCCTTGCCTTATCCTCATAATGCCGAGCGCCTGACTAGGAAGTGACAAGTATCAATTTTTACGTTGCTTTGACTCGACCAGGGTTTGAACCCATGGGTTCGGATCCCCCGATCTCCCAAAACCAGAGATGGCCGCTCAACTCATTCGGCCATCCCATCTGGTTTAAAATAAAGACATGTACAATTAATGGATGGGAATGATATACGCAATGAGGTAATGTATAACACTTCAGTCTGCATTTGGTTAAAACGCCTGTATATGACAATTCACCCCGACACGTGCCGATGGTAGGGAACTAATACAGGAGGCCGCAACATGGAAGCTGGAAATAAGATTAGCCATAAGTTGGCCATACGTTGGCCATACGCTCTACTACATTGCATATACGGAATGTATACATCCAACTTTGCCCCCCGCGCCGAAAAGTTTGATGCATCTCGACGTTTTGAAAGTGATTTTAGTCGTTGGCCACGCGCTTGCGTGATGCGTCGTAATGTGACATGGCCATAAGCTGAAGTCAGAGGAATAGTGGCTCAGTAGTTCATTAAGTTGGTACATCATCTTTAAAGCAGAATATGATGTGGTGTCCAAATTGGTAGAGCGCAGGCTTTGAGAAAGAATTAGGCATGTAATACACAGCGTTTACTGACAGAACTGCATCACTTCACCAACTAACCTCTATGGGTTGTTTGTTTGTTTGTTGTTGTTTTACGTCCCAGCAACATCTAAGGTCATATCAGGACGGGGACCTCTATGGGTGAATTGGTGGTGGAAATCGGGTATTAACAAATCCTTTTCTATTTCCTTCAAGTCATCCTTTCAGTGATTAGTTAGTTTCAAGGGTATCGTAGCAGCTGTACCATGGTTAGTATTGTCAGCTTAAACATGTATTGTTAACATTACATGTACCTGTTTAGTTTGTTTAGATACAAAGTGATTTGCTGTGTGGAAAATGATATGAATGCAACTGCCTTGAAAATCACGTGACCTAATTTTAATATGGGGCCCAATACTCAGACCAACAGTATTAACATGACAAAGACAGCTTTGCACATTGAGAAGTGTCATAATTGAATATGGTTATTTCTAGATTGTGTATTTTGACACTGACTATTCTCTGGGAGTTATTTATGGCCTAATCTAGGCTCAGTGCCTCTAGGGGTCAAGCTATGACTAACAGGGTCAACCAGCGCTAATGATCCGCAGTCAGATGACCTACTTATTGTTTCAAGCAAAGTAGGTCATGATTATGGGCTATGCCTACCGATTGGCACCTGCAAGGCCAGAACCTCACTGCACCTCATTCTCAGATTGTTATAGAAATATAAATAAATAACTGTAGATATATTTATATTTAGTGTATGTGTAACTATTGACTTTACTTATTAATAGTATCACATCCATGTTTCGGCAATATGTATCTTGTGCACACTAATTGTACACTAAGTGCACCAGTGTTGTAGCTTTGCCCATCTACACCTAACAATCAAATAACTTATCAGCAGCTACTGCTTGGTAAGACAACACCAAAACTACAGCTGGCCAGCATTGAAAACAAGCCTAGGTACCTGGGCTTACATGCTATGGACAGTATAAATACAGCATCAATAAAAAAAAAAAATGTTAAGTCACCCCAGAATTATTTTTATTTTTCAGTATGGCTAATAACTTTCCTTATCTATCTTCAGTATCGTGGAGTAAGTATACATATATGTATATATATATATATCATTATGTGTATATATCCTATGTATTATATGCCTTCCATACATTCTATGTAATATATAATATATGTAATGTATATATCTATATTATATGTATTACTATTATATATATGTTACATATATCATATGTATTATATACACAATAATTTGTCTTCAACAAACAGACAACTCAGAATCTAGACTAACAATTGTCCTGATACAGAATGTGGTAGAGTGGGTGGATCAATCAAATGAAAACAAACACAGTTTACACATTCAACAAAATATCCAGTCATGGCAGGTATATATATATATATATATATATATATGAAGAGCAGCTGCAGTACAGAAGGAACACAAGACAATAATAGTTGGATGAGTAAATATATTCTCTGGCAAAGGAATATTTGCTCTTACCTAAAAAAAAGTAAAAAAGCCTCCAGTGCGACTGACAATGTGGTGCGTCCGTCCAGTTGTGGCGCCACCGGTCACATGGGTAGAGCCAATGAGGCATAGTACAGAATAATAACATAGAGCAAAACCTCTCTAAATCGACTGACCATGGAACCGACTTTAAATGGTCCATTTAGGGAGGTGGTCCGTATCCTACAATGGTATCGTTGGGACGCAAACGCGATTGATATAGGGGAGTACTCAAGCTCTGGAGGTGGTCGGTTAGGGAGGTTTGACTGTATAATATAATAACATATAATTCCATTCCGTGCCTTCATACTCGCACAATGCATTATGCATAACACAATACATAACAATTTTGAAAGTGAGCAGAGTGACAGTTGGCTCACGGGTATAGGAGGCGGGGGAGGAGAGAATGCCCGCTCCGCAGTGAATAACATGAAGTTAGGGTGGTTAGAGAGAAACAGGGGCTGCCGTTATTTATATCCACATAATAAATTATATAGCACATATATATAGTGTAGTGGTCTGCACTGACCTCTCAGGCAAGTAACCACATAGACAGGTAGGTGTGGGGAGTGTATTGATATCAGGGAGCCTAGGTGGTGTAATGGTTAGCACACTGGCCCGGAATGCAAAGAGATGGGCGGGTTCGAGTCCCGCTCTATGGCGCAGTATTTCCCATTTCATCACCCCCCATGACACTGGTTGCCGTGATCAGGATCCTGTACAAGCTTTGCGCTGTATGGTTGTTGAACCTACCCTGTGTATGTATGTGTTAGTGCATTGCCTGTATGTATGTAATTGTAAGCATTACAAGACTTACAATTCCAGGGGGACGAGTGTAGTGGTCTGCACTGACCTCTCAGGCAAGTAACCACATAGACAGGTAGGCGTGGGGAGTGTATTGATATCAGGGAGCCTAGGTGGTGTAATGGTTAGCACACTGGCCGGATGCAAAGAGATGTGGGTTCGAGTCCCGCTCTAGGCGGAGTATTTCCCATTTTCATCACCCCCATGACAATACATATAATATATTATATATAATATATATATATATATATATATATATATATATGTATATATATATATATAACCAAATCACAAGCACTTCAGATTTGACAGCGCGTTGGTGACGGCTGGCAGCTGTTGTGTGGGCGGTGGTGACTGCCGCTGGCTGTGTGTACGGTACATGCGCCTTGAAGGGTTCCCGCGGCCCGCTACTAACCGCTGTAAAGTGTAAGGTCCGGCCAGGTGACTGAGTCTCGTGACGACGACTCGTCGCAGCGGGGGTCACCGACTCGTCACAGGTGCTGGTCAGGTGAGGCTGAGAGCGCGCCCTCCCCCACCCCACACACACTGGCACACACACACACACACCCGGCCTCGGTTCACCTTGATTGGCACCAGACGGCCCAGCTGCAACGGGAGCATGCGCAGAAAGTAGCATGTCCTGCTCGCACCCCGGCCACAAAGCATTCCCCCTCCCCGCCCCGCCCGACCCCTGACCACCCCCGGGGGCCACCCAGCCTGCCCCGCCTCCCACCTCTCCCCACCCGTCACCCCGCCGACACGCCCCCCCCCCCCCCTGACACCCCCGACACCCCCATCACCGCGCCCTCCCCTCCGGGCTGACGCACCTTGGACTGCCCCCGCCGCGCCCCGCCCCAGCCCCAGCCCTAGCCCTAGCCCCAGTCCCAGCCCTAGCCCCAGCCCCTCTACCTGGTGGTTCCTCTTAGGGTTGCCACCACAACATTAAAAACATTTGTTTGTTTTGGGGGAGTTTTCAGTCGCATTGGTGCGCTGAAGGCTGCAAATCTGCAGCACTGTATGGGCACCGCTGAAAGCGGTGCCATATGTTCGAGAGTTGGCTTCTGATGGGTAGTGGTCAGAGAAATTGTGAGTGGGGGGGGGGAGGCTGGGTGGTTGGTGTAGTTTTACGCCCCAGTATGACCCTAGGCCATACCAGGACTTTCACCGACTTGTAACAGCATGCACTCATGGTGACTTTATAGTGCTGTCCCACTGGGAAATCAGACCACCAGCACCATGACATGATGTCCCACACAGTCACATTATCCTGACACTGTGCGTCCAGTCCTTGACCTGTATTTTTTCTTTAATAAAAACAAATTAAATGTAAATCGTTCATTTGTCAGAATACATCATTCATCAGCACTGAAGCGGTGGCCGTCCTGATATGACCTTAGAGGTTGCCAGGACGTAAAACTCCCACAACCAACCAATGAGCAGTAAACCAGTGGTCTTCCGGTCATAGGCAGTGATGGTTAGGCCTAACAACAACAACAAAATGCACTGACACTGCAGAAAGTATTGTTGTTGACCATAGAACTAATTTTGATAAAATTATTTAATCTTTATAGGAATAATACTTCGAATTACAGCCCCGTAAATGAATCATGGTAAAACAAGAAAAAGTAAAGCCTATCAACCCTACTTTTCTTTTGCGTGCCTACAACCGGAAAACACTTTTTAGGCCTCATTTACCCGAGGCTAACCTGGAAGGACAAAGTAACAAATAAGGAAATACTCAAACAGATGGGGCTGCCCTCTATGGAAGATCTTTTGATCAATAAGAATCTCTGGTGGGCTGGACACCTCATGGGGTCTATTCTCAACTGTCTTCTGGTTACAGAAAGAGAGGGTGCCCTCATCTCTGGTTCAAGGATACCATCAAGAGAAACCTGAAGCTGAGAGACATTAAGACTGACTCATGGACATCACTCTCACAGCAGAGAGCTAAATGGAGAGCGGTAGTCAAGTAATGAAAGCAGTCTTTGTCGCTTCGCAACCAACAGCATGATGATGACGACCCGAGTCTAATAATGATAATTATGCTCTACTTTTTTATACAAGTCCTTCCATGTTTTCCACCATGTGTCTATGTCAGTATGTGTCTAGGCTCTGTGATGTCTTTAAGCTGCTGTAACTGTAAGTAGCTGAGTTTGCCTTTCGTTTTAGCTGATTCTTTTTTAGGTGGGTGAGAGTGAAAATCGGGTGATTTGCACATGGAATCGTAATATTGGAAGAGAGTAGCCAACTTAGGAAGTCTTCCTGCAAATTCGGAGCAGTTGGAATCTCTGACACACACACTCCCGCCCCCCCCCCCCACATACACATACACCCCCCCCCCCACATACACATACACCCATCCCACACACACATAACCACACACACACATGCAGTAAAGCCCGCAGACAGTGACGTCCTTTACCTATCTGAGTAATAATTGTGTCTAGCATGTGGAGATTAGATCACACCCAAGGTGACAGGGTCACGCTGAGTGTGGTAATTAGTTTCACGGTGACCAGGTGTCCGCGCACACGCCACCCTCCTCCCTCCCCCCTCCCCTCCCCTCCCCTCCCCTCCTCTCCTCTCCCCTCCCCCCCCCCCCCTACTCCCCTCCCCTTCCCCTCCTCCCCTCCACCCCTCCCCTTCCCCTCCCCTCCCCTTCCCCTCCCCTTCCCCTCCCCTCCCCTCCTCTCCTCTCCTCTCCTCCCCTCTCCTCTCCTCTCCTCCCTCCTCCTCCCTCCCCTCCCCTCCCCTCCCCTCCCCCCTCCCCTCTCCTCCCGTCCCCTCCTCTTCCATCCCCTCCCCTCCCCTCCCTCCCCTCCCCCCCCCTCCCCTCCCTCCCCCTCCCCTCCCCTCCCCCCCCCTCCTCCCCCCCCTTCTCACCGCCCCTCCCGACCCCTCGCCACCCGGTCACCCCGTTCACCACCAGGTGGGTCAGTCAATTGAAAACCCACCTCAACCCTTGCCCCTATCCCCTCCCCTCCCCCTTTCCCCATTCCCCCTCCCCTCCCCTTCCCCCTCTCCCCTCTACCTCCCCACTCCCCTACCGCCCTACCCACCCCTCTCACCCCTATCTACGTCCAGTACAAAGTTTCACCCAGCACGGACAGAGCCTCACCTCCCAGCCAGCATCTCCTGTATTTAGACCCCCTTCCCCCTCCCCCCCCCCCCCCCCTCCCCCCACTCACCACCCGTCCACCCACCCATTGTGTCCAGCTGCGAGTGAGTTCGGCTCGCCACGTGTCTTAGCAGTTAGCGCCGATTCTATTACTGTCCGTCGCTGGTAGCTGGACATTCGCTCATTGTGCCGCCCAGCCTTGCTTGTTGGGGCTCCGGTCAAAGGGTAGTGAACGGGGCGCATCTTTCAATACCCGCCCCCTCACCCTCATACACAGGAGAAGGACATGTGAACGCCCATATGCTCTGTCCACTACCTCCCCCTACGCCCCCCCTCCCCTCCCGTCCCCTCCTCTCCGTTTCCCTCCACCCTCTCCCCGGTACCGCAATCCCCTCCACCCTCCTCCTTTGCTCCCTCTATTCTCTCCTCCCCACTGTTCGCTACCCTCCCCCTTGCCCTCACATCCTTCTCATCTACTCCTCTCTCCTTTCCTTCGTTTCCTACCCTCCCTCTGCTTTCTCCTCCTCTCTAGTCCGCCCTCCTCTCTTCTGGTCCCTCTCCTCTGTTCCCTCCGTTCCCCTCCCCTCTCCCCTCTGCTCCATTCTCACTTCTCCCCCCTTTCCCCGCTTCCCTCTCCCCTCTCCCCTCGCCCCTCGCTCCTCGCCACTCTCTCATCTCCTCGTTCCTCTCCTCTCCTCTCCTCTCCTCTCCTCTCCTCTCCTCTCCTCTCCTCTCCTCTCCTCTCCCCTCCCCTCCCCATCACATTCTCTCCCCCTCCCTTCCCCTCCCTCCCCTCCTCTCCTCTTCCTCCCCTCTCCCCCATCCTCTCCCCTCCCCTCCTCTCCTCTCCCTTCCCCTCCCTCCACCCCCTCCTCTCCCCTCCCCTCTCCTCCTCTCCTCTCCCTCCCCGCCCTCCTCCCCTCTCCTCTCCGCACCCTTCTCTCATCCCTTCCCCCCGTCCCTCTCCACCACCCTTTCCCCTCATCCTCTTCCTACCCCCTATCCCACCCCCACCTCTACACCTCCACCCCCACCCCCTCCACAACCTACACTGTCTCTCTTAAAAGATGGCGCCTCCAGGAATTGATGCTCTTTTTGAAGTATTCCCTGTACAATGAACACAACTGCGGGTCACGGAGTTCTCCAGGGGAGCAGACTACTAACACATCTCAATACCACACCAACCTGAAACCCCCCCCCCCCCAAACAAACAAACAAACAAACAAACAAAAAAGACCCCAGGAAAAAAACACTAAAAACCAACACACACACACAAAACCCACACAAAGACAAGCAACAACCCATTTAAAAACCCATCAAAAACAAAACAAAATAAAAAAACACCAAAATATCTAACCCTCTGGATCCTCACACTATCAACTCGTCACATATTTTTCGACATCCATTCATGTCGAGGCACTCCCTCAGTGAGTGGTGTGAGTTGTTGATGAATATTAAATTCCATCTTTCTCTTTCCCCCTCCCCCCCCCCCTTCCCCCGGTAGTTGTATGAATATTTGAAAAGAAGTATGTGAATTTATAATGGTGGATTTGTTTGCGGGGGGGGGGGGGGGTGAGCAGACCGGCCCTCTGGGGACAAGGCGCCGGGCCACGTCGATACACCGGGTCCTGAACCATTCATGTTTCGCTCCTTAACCTTCAACGGCTCCACACCCACGGCCGCCGCCACCCTCCCTCCCCCCCTCACTCCCCCTCCCCCTCCCTCCTCCCTCCCCTCCCCCCCCCCCTGCCCCCTCCCCTCCACACACCCGCGCTTTTCTTTCGCTCCATGCTTTTCACAAATGAATCTCGTTAACGGAACACTTTTTAAACAGCCTCCGACCTTGCGTCCATCGATGACAATTGTAGCTGCTGGGTGGGGGTGGTGGGGGGTGGTGGTGGGAGGGGGTGGGGGTCAATCGGTGCGACTCATGCTACTCCCTGTGTTAAACTTTAAAGTTGCATAGTTGGATGGTTTTGAATTTCTGTATTTTTTTCTGAGATAAATATATTAGATCGATCACTGGTATCTACTTTACAGTTCAAAGTTACTTTTATTTTAAATGGTAAACTTTTGAGATATTTTGAGTGCAAACATGGAAGATTAGTTTTGGCAAGCTTGCCAAAACTGTGACCCCATAGACTTCTGCAGTAACAGGTTCTGTTAAATTGACTCAGTATTGCCTTCTACACAGAAACAAATGCTTAATAAGTGCATCAGTATCTAAGTTAGATATGTAAAATCAAATCTAGATAATTGGTTTGGTTTTGAAAATTTGATATTTCATCGGACTATGCAGCTTTAACTTAAAGTTGTATTGTCCATGGTTCTGGCGTTCGGCAATACCTTTTCTTAAAAACATGCATATACATATAAATATGTAAGTATTTCAAAGTAAAGTACAACATTGCATGATGACCACACTGGGGGCTTGGTCTCCCAGCGGGGCAGCACTATAAAGTCACCATGAGTGTGCACTGTCACCAGTCGGCATCCGTCCTTATATTACCTTACATGTTGCTAGGTTGTACATACCCAACAAACAACACACATGTATTATGCATATATATATATATGAGTATAAAGTAGCGGAACTGAGTTGTTTTAATTACTATTCTATTTGTTACTGCTATTCGTTGATACATTTGGTGCGGAGTACCACGTGACCACTGGCACCACCACCGCCAGCTGTCCTAACCACGGACGCTTAACACTGTCATTATACTGTATAACTGTATAACACTGTCAACACTGTATATGTATATGTGTGTGCTCTATAATATATTATGGGAATATAAACAAGTGGCCCTTGGTCATGGGCAAACATGGAATCGGGAAACACAACTGCAATGGTGAGCTCCTACTGGCTTTGTGCTCTGAGTTCGAACTGATAGTGACAAACACCATGTTTAAGCGGAAGGATGAATGCAAGACCACTTGGATGCATCCTCGTTCCAGACTCTGGCATGTGATCGACTTCATCATCACAAGGTGTCGGGATAAGATTGACATTTTCTTATATTCCGCTTGATACAATCACTGCTTTCAATTCAAATATACACGCAAAATTGTGTGTGTATGTACTATGTTTTTTTTTCCAAGCTTTGCTTCACCACTTTAATTTTATTTGTGGTTTGTTATTTTGTTTTACCGTCCACCCATTGCTCCCGGTAGGTGTTGCAAGGGGGGGGGGGGGGGGTTGGTAGAGGGGTCGGCCTGCCTCCCTGGCCGCTGGCCAAGCATCATTTCCACACTTTAATGAGGCAGGGTCCCAGGGGCAGTGCATTACATTATTAATGCGCTAGAATTGTGTCCCCTGCGACGAAAACTTGCCCAGTGGACATTTGCATGACAATAGCATTCGAACATGCACGAGTCCCCCCCCCCCCCACCTACCCACCCACCCACCTACCCACCACACACACACTCCTAGTTTTATTTCATTTTGGGTGTTTTTGTTTTTTTTTGTTCTCCGAGGCGCATTGTTCGAGGAATTCTTCAAAGGTTGGTTGTTGGCGATGGCGGTGGCATTAAATTCATCAGAAAGGTCACGGGTTCAATGATTTTGACGGGTGCAGAAGGGATGGTGAAAGCGCGGGGTGTGTGTGTGTGTGGGGGGGGGGGGAGAAACCAAGTTAGGTAGGTATGGGGGGGGGGGGTAGTGGTAGGGATAGGGGGCGGTCACCCCCTGACTGTACCAGCTGCACTCAGTGTATCTAGCCCCTCCCGCCCTCTCTCAATACCCACCCACCCAGCCCTTCTCAGCACCCACTCACCCCGACACACAGAACGCGTGCAAAACACAAGCATGCACTCAGCATGTGTGCTCACCGTCTGGCACCCACTGATAAAAATATATATATAATCCGGAAAAGTAATAATAAATAATACTATTTAATGATGGTCGGGGCTTATTTTTTATTGGCTTTTATTTAATATGGATGTATTTTTTTAGGAGAATTTCCTTTTTTTCCCTTTTTTCCGAGGGGTGATATTCATTTCCCCCCGTCACTCCCTTATTCAATTCTTTTAATATGGATGTATTTTTGGAGGAGAATTTCCTTTTTTCCCTTTTTTCCACCGAGGGGGGATATTCATTTCTCCCCGTCATTCCCTTATCACATTCCTTTAATATGGATGTATTTTTGGGGGATAATTACAACAACAACAACATTTGAAGGGCCATTTTCGTCGCCACTCTTTTTTTTCGTCCCTTACCCCCCCCCCCCTCCTTTAAAATAAATAAATGAATAAATAACATCCATCACTGACATTCTATTGTGGTACTTAAAAGTGGATGGATTGGATGGGAGGGTCAACTAGGGCAATGAGGGGGTATTGGACGGACAGAGATCAAACCGGTCATGAGAAGTATTAAAGTTTAATGGGTGAGTGGGTGGGTGGGTGGGTGGGTGGGGAGTGATAGGGGTGTGCGGGAGGTGTGATGGGGTTGGAGGGGGGGGGGGTGTATGATGGTGTGGGCAGGGAGACAACGCCGGGATGAACCTGTGAGTGTGAGTTCACCCGGTGCTGATCACCACGGGAACATTTTACTAACTCATCAACGTTAATTGCTCACAAAAATAATAAATTCGGGGGAAAAACAACAGTCCTGATACCAATAATAATAATAATAAAGGGCTTACCCTCCACGTGAATTCAGAACACACCACTAGCATTGATATCCGGTAGTTATTTGTGTGTGGAATACAATAGGTATGTTTATTTGGAGGGAATGCTCGACGAGCTGTTGATAAACCACACCCCCTGGCGAATAATGGCCTGGGGCTATGGAGGTGGCGGCAGTCTCCTGGATCCACCCGGGCGACAAGTAGAGTGTGACGAGTTGTGGGCGATTCTGTACGGGCGGGGCTGGGAGGTGGGCGGGGGTGGGCTGGGGTGAGTAGGTCATATGGGGTGTTGATTGGTTAATTAATTGGAAGTTTTACGTCCTAGCACCATCTGAAGTCATATAGAAACGGTCATCGACTGTTGGCAGTGCGCAATCATGGTGGCTGTATAGTGCTGCTCCGCTCAGTCATATTGTCCTGACTCTGGGCTAACAAAGTCCTTTGCTCCATCATGGGATTGCCATGTAGCAGGCAAGGTGTTCGATTTGTGCATCTAATTAGGTTTGACTAGGCCAAAGATCGAACCACTAATGCCCTTCACACTTAGGCGCTCTAACCAATAGTCCATCCAAGGTGATGTGGTGTGTATATATATATATATATATATATATATATATATATATACATATATCATCATCATCATCATCATGCTGTCGGTCATGATGCAACAAAGACTGCTTTCATTACTTGACTGTCGCTCCCCATTTAGCTCTCTGCTGTGAGAGTGATATCAATGAGTCGGTCTTAATGTCTCTCAGCTTCAGGTTTCTCTTGATGGTATCCTTGAACCGGGATGAGGGCGACCACTCTTTCTGTAACCAGAAGACAGTTCAGAGTAGAGGATCTGCTTTCGTAGCCTATCTGATGACATCCTCATGAAGTGTCCAGTCCACTGGAGATTCTTTTTTATCAGAAGATCTTCCTTAGAGGGCAGCACTGTCCGTTCGAGTATTTCCTTATTTGTCACTTTGTCCTTCCAGGTTAGCCTCATGATCGAACGCAGATGTCGCATCATGAAGGCATGCAGCATTTCCACCTGTTGTCTGTACACTGTCCAGGCCTCGGCTCCATATTGTAGGGTGGATAGCACGATTGCACGGTAGATCTTGGCTTTGATCCGCATGGACACATGGTGGTTGTTCCAGAGTCTCTGGCGTAGTCGGCCGAAAGATGTGCTAGCCTTGGCCATCCTCCTCTGTATTTCAGCATCAATGCGTCCATCACTCGATATAGTGCTTCCGAGGTAAGTGAATTCCGGAACAGAGTTCAGCTTGTTTCCGTCAACCATGATATCCTCCTCTCGGGTTCTTGTAGAGTTGGGTTGGTACAGAATCTCCGCCTTCTTGATGTTAATCTTCAGGCCGAACTTCTTTGACGCATCTGAGAAAGCGCCCACTATTTTCTGGATCTCTTCAGCAGAGTGGGCAACCAGTGCACTGTCATCTGCGAATAGCATCTCTCTCTCACCAGTATCCGAGTAGTCTTGGTCTTCGCTCTGAAGTGTGTGACATTGAATTGGTCAGCGCTCTGTCTGGACTGTATATTTGTGCGGTTGTACATTTCGTGAAAGCTGCCTGCAAAAGTTAAAATTACCAGCGGCACTCTCTCGGGGAGCAAATAGAGGTCTCGCAAGAACATGTCCAGACAGGCGCAAAACTATTTGGCATGTTTTCATTTCAAATATCTCCAAGGGTAACCACTTAAGATAAAAAATACTTCAAACTAAAGTAAAGTAGATTATAATGATCAATGTCATGTATTTATCACACAAAATAGTAGAAACTCAAAAGCATCGGGACCATACAGGATGGCCAAATGAGTTGAGCATCCGTCCCCCGTTTTGGAGGACGGAAGCTTGCTCGAGTCAAATCAATGACTTAAAATTTGATACTTGTCGCTTCCTAGCCAGGCATTTGGCATTATTAGGATAGGGTGAGGACTGGTTGGCTCAGTGTCAGGATAATGTGATATCAGGTCATGGTGCTGGTGGCCTGGTCTCCCAGTGGGGCAGCACTATAAAGTCGCTATGCATGTGCACTGTTACAAGTAGGCACTCGTCCTGATATGACCTTAGATGTTGCCAGGACGTAAAACCCCAACAACCAACCAACCAAAAACATCGGACTATGCAGCTCTAAGTGAGTGATTGAATGGGCGGCGTTCAATACGCGCGGATTAAGTGGATAGATTCTGGTGTCGATATGCTGGGCCAGTATAGTTTCTTACTTGGATATCTAAAATATGTGATGAAGGAGGTCATAGCTGTGTGGGGGTTGGGGTGGAGGTGGAGGAGAGTGTGCGGGGGGGGGGTGCGATGTGAGAGTTGCAAGAGGTATGGAGATGGAAATGTCATTGGGCTCATCTATGGCTGGGTCAGGCTGGTCGGGTGTGGGGAGATGGGCGGAAAGCTGGGGGACGGTGGCGGGGGTGGGGGTGGAGATCGGGAGAGTGTGCGTGAGGAAGTGAGCGATGGAGACCGGGTGAGGGGCGGGAGACCGGGAGGGTGGGGGGAGTGAGGGACGGAGACAGGGTGAGGGGTGTGGGGGGTGGGAGAGACCGGGGCTGGGCGTGGCCTAAGATGGTTGAGGATGCCAAGACCTCCTATTAACTGAAGAACATGAACCGGAAGTTATGTCACCAATGGAGGTTGTGGGTGTGCGCGTATGTGTGGATATGTGTGTTGGCACGCCTGAGAGAGGGAGAGGAGAGGAGAGGAGGGAGGTGGGAGAGGTATTGGTAAAAGCATTGAGGAGATACTGGGGTCGGGTTTGGAGGTATTAAGGAGGTATTGGTGGAGGTATCGATATTGGTATTGTTATTGGGGGAGGTATTAGGGTTGGTATTGATGGAGGTATAGGGAGATATTAGTGAAGGTATTGGTTGAGGTATTAGAGGAGGTATTGAGGAGGTATTGGGGAGGTATTGATGCAGGTATTAGGGAGGTATTGGTGGAGGTATATATATCGTTATTGGCAGAGGCATTAGTGGAGGTATTGGTGAAGGTATTGATGGAGCTATCGGTGGCGGTATTGGGGGAGGTATTGTGGTAGATATTGGGGAAAGTATTAGGGTGGTATTGGGGAGGTTTTGGTGGACCTATCGATGGCGGTATTGGGGGGGGGGGTAGTGGAGGAAGGATTGGTGGAGGTAGTGGGAGGTGTTAGTGAAGGTGTTGGTGGACGTATTAGGGGGGGGGGTATTGGGTAGGTATTTGGTAGGTATTGGTGGAGGTCTTAGGGAGGTATTGGTGGAGGTATTGGTGGCGGTATTGGGGGAGGTATTGGGAAATGTAATACTATTACTAATAGGGAGGTTTTATGACTGACTGTGTATTGGTGCTGGGATTGGTGCCGGTATTGGGGGAGGTATTCGGAGATGTATTGGGGGAGGTATTGGAGCAATAGCTTTAGTCTGTAAAGGCTCTGTCACACATCACCGGATTGGGGAAACGGAAAGAAACCGAACAAAGTCTGTTGATATCCGGCAAAGTCCAATTTGTGTCCGTTTTATATCCGTTGCATATCCATTGATATCTGGCCCGATCCGTTAAAAGTTTTGAGCATGCACAAACTTGGAACGGATGCCGTTAGATTGACGTCTACGGTTCTTGTCTGGTTTGAGTTTGTTTAGTCCACTTATCTTCCGTTGGCTATCCGTTCATGTACATTTCATGTCCGTTTCATGTCTGTTTCATGTCCGTTCGTCCGGCAACCTTTGACCCGATATCGCAACATTTTGACACATTTTAATACATTTTGATACTTATCCCACCCGAACACCACCGGACTAGAAAATTCTGTCCGTTGCTCAATCCGGCATAGTATGACAGGCACATTAGCTAACCCGGTGAACAGAACAGAACCATTCTGAGTGACAACCCACCCCCATCTGTGCTGCCGTCAACATGCCCCCTCCGCCCCCTCTCCTCCCCCTCTACACCCGCCCTTCTCCCCTCCATCTCTGCCCTCCTCCTCCACTCCCTTCCCCTCTCTCCGCTCCCCCTCCTCATCCTCCTTCCACCCCTATCTACCCCTCCGCTACCCCTCCCCTCTCTCCCAATCTCAGCTCCACCCCCTCCCCATCTCCCTCTTCCCCTTTCCTTCACCACCACATGCTGCATCCCCCCACCTACCCACCCACCCTCCCACCCATCAGCCCATCGCCAACCTCCCACCGCCGCCACCTCGACCCGGGCCGCTTTATACAGGTCGTACCGCCGCCCTTATAGGGCCATAGCTTGACGCGCGTAATGTACTACCTGTGTGTACGGGGCCATTGCGGTTGCCAGTTATATTTTGTTGCGGGCCATATAAGGACGGCGCGGTGTGCGGCGTTATGACTAGTATGACAAGCACGGGCGACACGGGCGGCGCCGGGCAGCGCGCCCCGGCACCCGGCCCCCGCCCGCCGGCACACGGTGGGCGGCCAGCGGGCAATCACCCCTCGTTATAGGGCGGCCGGACAGGAGCTCTCCAGCCCAGGCTTGTAAATGCGCACTAAACCGTGACCCGAGACAATGCTACATATTCACAAGTAACACTAATCCAATGTGTCGAATATGGCTATTTATATGTTGGCCAAATATAAAAAATTTAAAATTGGTGATCGTCCAGCCCCTTGCCTGAAAAAATCGACCGTGCCTGATTTTTTGTCTATTTAATTTTTTTTTTAAAGCTGTTAAAAATGTAATGGGGCTAGCGGCAATTCAACTTTTGTAAGCACACAATCTGTGCAACATTGAACATAGTTATGCATTACATATACGTCATACATCAGAAAAATAACAAATATAAATCAAAACCGCCCGCCCGAACCTGATTTGTGTGATCAAAAGAATGATCACCAACTTTAAACAAATTATTTGGTCTCACTGTCTTTTCTTGTTTAGTATGGTTTGAATTGAATATTTATATTTACCGTCTTTTCTGGTTTAGCATGGTTGAATTGAATATTTATATTTACCGTATTTTCTTGTTTAGTATGGTTTGAATTGAACATTTATTTATATTTACCATCTTTTCTTGTTTGGTATGGTTTGAATTGAATATTTATATTTACCGTCTTTTCTGGTTTAGCATGGTTGAATTGAATATTTATATTTACCGTATTTTCTTGTTTAGTATGGTTTGAATTGAACATTTATTTATATTTACCGTCTTTTCTTGTTTAGTATGGTTTGAATTGAACATTTATTTATATTTACCGTCTTTTCTGGTTTAGCATGGTTGAATTGAATATTTATATTTACCGTATTTTCTTGTTTAGTATGGTTTGAATTGAACATTTATTTATATTTACCGTCTTTTCTTGTTTGGTATGGTTTGAATTGAATATTTATATTTACCGTCTTTTCTGGTTTAGCATGGTTGAATTGAATATTTATATTTACCGTATTTTCTTGTTTAGTATGGTTTGAATTGAACATTTATTTATATTTACCGTCTTTTCTTGTTTAGTATGGTTTGAATTGAATATTTATATTTACCGTCTTTTCTGGTTTAGCATGGTTGAATTGAATATTTATATTTACCGTATTTTCTTGTTTAGTATGGTTTGAATTGAACATTTATTTATATTTACCATCTTTTCTTGTTTAGTATGGTTTGAATTGAACATTTATAATTACCATCTTTTCTTGTTTAGTATGGTTTGAATTGAACTATTCTTAGTGGGTTTATTTATGGTATAATTTAGAAATGTGGGGACTCCATATAGAGGATATATATTATATGTATAGCAAACATGTATTTCCCTCTGTGTAATTATACCCGTATAATTTATTATACATCATATATACATATATATATCAAAGAGACTGGTACAGGATTGGATGAATAGTTATCGAGGTAACCACACATAGGAGGCGCCACCAGTCGACCTGTTAGGGTCAGAGTGATACAGTCGGGAACTGCTGAGGGGGAGGGTAGTGCACTTCAGGGGCCATATGCATGGAGCAGTGTTAGGGAGGCAAAACGCGTTTAGCGCGGGATTTCTGGTTTAGCGTGGAAAAGTTGGTATGCGTGGAGCAGTGTTAGGCAAACACCGCGCGTTTAAAGTCGGAGATTCTAACACCTGCTCATATCTGGTTTACAGCGGTGTTAGTGTTAGGTTAGTGTCAGGATGGAACCCAAATCTACTCAATGCTATCATATTTAACAGAATTACATACGCAATAAGTGAAATTTAAGCAAATTAACCCTAAATTCGAACCGTCCTTAAGGCTACCGCCGCATTGGCGGCGATATTAATAGTTATATTTTCGAATCGACAAACGTACAGTAAACAAACCGCCGCCGCCGCCAGTATGGAAAGCGACGTCGATGCGGCGGCGGTGGCGATTTGTTTACTTTATGTTCGTCGATTCGAAAATATAACTATTAATATCACCGCCAATGCGGCGGTAGCCTTAATAACGCTTCGAATTTTGGGTTAAATTGATAAAATTTCACTTATTGCGTATGTAATTCTGTTAAATATGATAGTATTTAATAGATTTGAGCCTAATATATGGCTACAAACGCAGAGGGATTTCCCAAATCTATAAATACATTCACGCTTATCTAACACTCACCGTTTAAGGGCCCATGCATACGGCTTGACATAGTTCTCGACGCCGCCGATAACCGGTGTTAGCTACCCTGTGTTAGAGCGATAACACCACACGCCGCTAACACTGCTCCATGCATATGGCCCCAGGTATTTATACTCGAATAATCCTTATACAGCACATATATATATATGGGGGGGGGGGGAGCCAAGCTGTTTCTATTAAGGGACAGTTGACATAAATGGGAATGCTCCCTGAAATGATCTAGTAGTATTATATTACTATTAGTAGAGCGATATAGACGAGAGAACAATCATATATATTGATTACATTTATCTGTGAAATAATATTCTGTTTAAGGTTTCATAGAAGTAGAACACTAATTATTTACGCTGATTAAAATAGTAAAGAGTATAAAGTATCGCATCGCCATCGTTAGCTTGAAGTCCTCTTCTTGTGTCTTATAATAGACACAAAAGGACCAGACGGGATGGCCGAATGAGTTGAGCGTCCATCTACCGTTTTGGTAGATCGTGGGATTCGAACCCTGACATAAAATGTTATATTTCTCGCTTCCTAGCCAGGCGCTATGCATTATTAGGACAGGGCAAGGATTGGTTGTCAGGGTAATGTGACTGAGTGGGATATCAGGTCATGATGCTGGTGGCCTGGTCTCCCACTGGGGCAGCACTCTAAAGTGGCCATGAATGTGCACTGTCACAAGTCGGTACCCATCCTGATATGACATTGGATGTTGCCAGGACGTAAAACTCCAACAACCAGCCAACCAAACTAACTAATACACGTAATTCCAGCTGCCACTTCTTTGCCGCTGACAGTCAGAGTCGACAGCGGTTAGTTAGGCGGGACTCACCGTGGTGGTGCCACCGGTCAGATTTGGTGAATAACCAGGATGTGGAACCTTCCGTTGTTTATATTGGCATAAGCTCTTATACATCACATGAGAGCGAACTGGCACAAGGTAGTAACTATAGACCTAACATCGCAGCGATAGTCTTGAAAGGTATAATGAGATTATGTAATTGGGATCAGTAGTATATGAATATTAAATTAATAGAATATAAGGAATATTTGTGTAAGGATGGAGTGGAAGTGGTAAAACCACGTGACTGGATATTTAAGCCTGAAGCTTCCCTAGACTTAAAGCCTGAAGCTTCCCCAGTCGATGCTTTCTAGTACTACTCTAGCATTCCCAATCTCACCATCAACAGAGACCTACAGGGAATACCTCGATATATATATATTTTTTTTTTTGCGGGGGTGTTTTTTTTGTGTGTGATAGTTTTAGTTGTTTTTGTTAAATAGTAGAAATGTTTAGGTTCTTTCTTCTTTTTTTTTGAAAGGAGAAAATTAATTATTGATTTCGGGTGTGGTACTAAGAGTATTGATTCCTCTGTGTGGTGGACGGCTGGTGTTAAGGTGGGGGTAGGGTGGGGGAGGGGGTGGGGGTGGGTTGGGGAGGGTCAGGCCGGCCAGCCAGACGTCGGTGACCGCCCTAATAATAATTGGGGAACGCACGCACGCGCTGCACGCAGAAATGACAGATACCTTATTAAATCCGCCGCCATCAAACTCAAAAGATTAATTGAATCAATCAGAACCATATCGGGCCTGGCTATAGGCTTCGGGCAGGCAACGTGGCCCCTGGCCAGTCAATGCTAGCCAGTATGTGCTGGAGGGGGTATGGGGAGGGGGTGAAGGAGGGGGTCTGTGGGGCGGGGGGGGGGCAGTGATGGAGGGGGGGGGGGGGGTTGTGGGTGTTGTGGGTGTTGGGGCAGACAAGGTCAGAGCGTATCACGTCAATGCCATGACCACAGGCCTTGACCTCGATATGGAAAATATCCATAAAAGAATAGCCGACATAAGTTCCAGCTTAAATCCTACTCGCTAAAAAAGAAAACATCTTAAAAAATATTTAAAATCCAAAATTAATTAAACCGCCATTTATTTAAGCAGTTTCCTGCTGATATAGTAAATTAGGGTTGTGCTGCTGCTGGACAGCTTCCAGAGACCCTTCAAATATGTACGGGCTGCCTATACTTGGACAAGTAGTTGCCGAGGCGGGAAAAGAAATGGTAACACGCATGAAAGGTTAGGAGTGGCGTGGTGGGCGAGGGTGCTCTTAAATCTTAAAAGCCTTTGCCAGGTGGGAGTGTCCAGTCTCATTATGGGTGCGACTTGGCAGGTTTGGGTTTTTTATGAGTCAGGTGTGTAACTGGAGGCCTTGGGCCGGATCCGGCCACATGTTGGGTGTGTGCTTGTTGGGGGGTGGGGGGGGGGGGTGGGGGGGGGTGTTAGATAGGTGGGAGGGGGTGGTTATATGAGTGAATGGGTGGGGGGAAGGGTATGGGGGTTGAAAGGGGTAGGGGGCAAGGGTGTGGGGGTGGGGGGGGTAGGGGGCAGGGTTATGGGGGGGTGGGGTGGAGGGTGGGTAGGGGGTGGTGGGGGGGTTGTATGTGTGTGTGTTGAGTCTGAATGTAGGATGGGGGAGGGGATGTGTGTGGTGTGTGTGTAGAGAGGGGTGAATGGGTGGGGGACGTGTGTGTAGATGGGTGAATGGGTGGGGGAAGGGGGTGGGGGTTGTAAGGGGTGAGTGGGTAGGGGGTGGAGGGTTGTAAGTGTGTGTGCCGAGAGTGAATGTAGGATGGGGTGTGCATGTGTGTGGTGTGTGTAGATGAGTGAATGGGTGGGGGAAGTGGATAGATGGGTGAATGGGTGGGGGGAGGGTGTGGGGGGTTGGGTTGTAAGGGAGGAGTGGGTAGGGATGAGGGTTTGTAAGTGTGTGTGTCGAGTGTGCATGTTTGATGGTGTGTGCATGTGTCTAGATGGGTGGGGGTTTGGGGAGGTTATGGAGTGGTGAGTGGGTGTGAGGAGGGTGTATATGGGTGAATGGGTGTGAGGAGGGTGTATATATGGGTGAATGTGGTGGTGGGGGGAGTGTGTTTGTATATGTGTGCGAGGTGCAGATATCTATCTAGTGGTATGGAGCGTGTATGTGCGAGTGGGCATATATGCGTGAGGGAGCTGTGTATGTGTTGATGTATGTGTGTGTACGTGTGTGGATCTAGGAGTGGGAGGTGTCCACACGTGTGTGGATGTGGGTGGGTGGGGGGTGAGTGAGTGTCCAATGCTCTACTTCTCTGAAGCAGCGCCTTCTAGTGTCGACACTGCTGGTCACTGCTGTTAAAGTTCACGGTCGAACACAATGCTTTTGTTGCCGGGGGTGGTGGTGGTGGTGATGGTGTTGGGGGTGGTAGATATGGGAGGTGAGTGTTGGTGGGTGTTCTGGTGGTGGTAATGGGGGGGGGGGTGTGGGGTTGGTGATGGGGGGAAGTTCTGGTGGGGACATGTAGTGGGGATGGTGGTGGTGGTGGTGATGTGGTGGGGGTGGTGGGGTGATGTGGTGGTGCGGTGATGGTGGTGGTTTATGATGGTGGTGTTGTGGTGGTGGATATGAAGGTGGTGGTGTTGTGGGGGGTTGTGGTGGTGTTATATGGGGGTGTGGTTTGGTGGTGGTGGTGGTTGTGATTGTGGTGGTTGTGGTGGTGGTGGTTATGGATAGAATGGTCGTGGTTGGTGGTGTGTTGGTGGTGGGGGGATGTTGGTGGGTGGTGATGGGTGTGGTGGTGATGGTGGGATGTGATGTGGAAGTGATGGATGGGGATGATGGGGTGGGGGGGTGATGGTGGTAGTGATGGTGGGGATGTTGGTGGGGGTGATGGGGGGTGGTGTTGGTGTTGGTGATGGTGGGTGAGTGGGTGATGACGGAACGTGTATTGTGGGTGGTGGGCGGAGGGTGGGGTGGGAGGGTGGTGGGAAGGAAGAGGATGAGGAGATGTAGGAGGGGGTGAGGGAGTGGAGGGAGGAAGGGGAGAGGAGAGGGGGGGGGGGGGGTCAGGGATCTGGTACCACCGAGATGACCGTACACCATTCATACCCTGCCAGCTAACAGCTGCATGGTTTTCACTTTCATTTCATTCGTCGGCACCACCCACCTCCGCCGGCGCCACAGAAGGCGATAAAATAGATTCGTCCGCATCAAACGGGGGGAGGAGGGGGGAGCAGGCTTGGGGAGGGGGGGGGGGTGCTGGTCATGTCGGGATGACAAAGGCCGGTCGATGTGGCAGTGTGGGCCGTCAGGTGGCCAGAGAAGCCCCGGTGTCACAACGTCGCAACCCGGCGCAACCCCTGGCCCAAAGAAGTGTCCGACAGAAAGAGCACCAGCCTCTCTCTGAACTCGGTCTGTATGTGTGTACGCGTGTATGTATGTATGCCTAATTTTCTGGGCGTCTCGTATTGAACCAGCTTGGGTGTCTTACTCTATTAGGGGACGTTTTGTTTAAATTCATTCTGGATGTTATAATTCGTGGTAGATGCGCGTATGGTAATTAAAATTGTATTAACAAAATTGTATTTAAAATTGTATCTAAAATTGTATTAACAAATGTATTTAAAATTGTATTTAAGGTTGTATTTAAAATTGTATTTAAAATTGTGTCTAAAATTATATTTAAAATTGTATTGCATAGTCCGATGGTTTTCAGTTTGTGTCGGTTTTATTCTGGATAAATATATTAGATTGATCAATATAATATGCCCCATTACCTTAGATGTTGCCACGATGTAAAACCCCAATAACAAACAAACAAGTATGATTTACTTCACTTTGATTTGAAGTAACTTTTCTTTTACATGTCTAGATTTGGGGGTATTTGAAGTGTAAACATGCTAAGCTAAATTAATTTGTGCGTTCTTGTAAAAACGCTCACTCCATTGGCTTTAGCAATAGTACATTCTATTAAATTGACTCCATATTCCTTTGTATGCAGCAACAAATGTTAAATAAGTGCACTAGTATCTAAATTCGAGATGTAGAACCAAATGTTTCTTGGTTATTAATTTAATGGTCAATATATTCCTAAGCAATTGAGAGTGTTTATTCCGATGCACCATTGAAGTGATTTTAATCTATGGCTAATTGATTTGCTCGGAATATTTAGTTAATCATTGCCAAGAATATTTATTAATAGCAATAACAACACCATTAAATTATGACAAATATTTGAAAGTAGAATGCGGTAGATCTATACAGTGTAGGAGTAGTAGTAATAGAGGTAAGACTGTTGTAGTAATAGAAGTAACAGTGTAGTAGTAGTAATAGAAGTAACAGTGTAGTGGTAGTAATAGAACACCAGCGATCTATAGATCTGATGATGTCGGTGCCCTGATGCGATATCTCACTCAGCTATATTCTGCTGACACTGATCCAGTCCTACTTTATTCCTGCAACCCATGACAGATGCTAGTTCCCTATCAAGTCTTTGATTGAAGTTATACAATCTGATGAAACTATAACAATTTAACAACCAAATCATTTGCCTACATTTGATGATCATTGCCCAACTTAGATACTGGTGCATTTATTAAACATTTATTTGTTATAAACACTCTCTTTAACAAGTCGATTCACTAGAACTTAATACGGGAAGTGCACTACCCTCCCCCTCTGCATGTCATATCAATACACAATTTCCGCGACTAGTACGACACCTGGTGATAGGCAACAACACTCGTATTGTGGGTCGACAGTGTGTCACTGTATTGTTTTACACTGATGATCAAGCTTTTCAATCAATCAATCAGCTATAATTATTGAAAATTATTAAAACATGGTAAGTATATTTTCTCTATAAATCCACATTTGTGCCGAAAAGACTGCCAGTTGCTCAATATGAAGCCAGTGTTAATAGAGCCTCAATTGCCTCTCCACAGACTCTGTGACCCACAAGTCCGGTCTGGATTACGCTCTGCGCATGCGTTGCGAAAATCGTGATTTGGGATGTTTTCACTACACCTCAAGCAAGCCATTTTTAATCAAAGTTACCCCAACCTAAGTCAAGTACATTATAATGACCAACCCATATTGATCTAAAAATAAATATGGCAAAACCCCAAAACTATCTGATTATGTAATTTTAACTATCGAACTTTAAGGATCGAACCCAAGACCTTCCGCACACGCAGCACTAAATGACACTAAGATCCTTTCTGAGGGAGATGAGAAAAGAGTAATTTATTATTGTTATTATTATTGTTAGTAGTAGTAGTAATAGTAGTAACAGTGTAGTAGTATTTATAATGTCGTAGTAACAGTAGCAATAGTAGGAGTAGTATAGGATTAGTATAGTAGTGCTAATAGTAGTAGTAACAGTGTAGTAGTAATAATGCAGTAGTAGAAATAGCAATAGTAGGAGTAGGAGTAATAATAGTAGTAGTAGTGGTAGTAATACTAGTAACTGTGTAGTATTAATAATGTAGTAGTAGTAGCAATAGCAATAGTAGGAGTTGTAGTAATAATAGTAGTAATAGAAGTAACAGTGTAGTAGTAGTAATAGAAGTAACAGTGTAGGAGTAGTAGTACTACTAGTAGTAATAAAAATAACAGTGTAGTAGTAGAAGTGACAGTGTATTAGTAATACTAATACTAGTAGTAGAAGTAACAGTGTAGTAGTATTAATAGAAGTAACAGTGTAGTAGTAATAGAAGTAACAGTGTAGTAGTAGTAATAGAGGTAACAGTGTATGAGTAGTAGACGTGACACTGTAGTAGTAATACTAATACTAATAATAGTAGTAGTAGAAGTAACAGTGTAGTAGTAATAGAGATAACAGTGTAGGAGTAGTAGTACTAGTAGTAGTAGTAGTAGTAATATAAGTAACAGTGTAGGAGTAGTAATAGAAGTAACAGTGTAGTAGTAGTAATATAAGTAACAGTGTAGGAGTAATAGTAATAGAAGTAACAGTGTAGTAGTAGTAATATAAGTAACAGTGTAGTAGTAGTAATAGAAGTAACAGTGTAGTAGTAGTAACACTAGTAGTAATAATAGAAGTGACACTGTAGTAGTAGTAGAAGTGACAGTGTAGTAGTAGTAAAGTAGTAGTAATAGAAGTAGTAGTAGAAGTAACAGTGGTGTAGTAGTAGTAGTAGTAGTAGTAGTAGTAGTAGTAGTAGTAGTAGTAGTAGTAGTAGTAGTAGTAGTAGTAGAATGAAGGGTTTGTTTCAGGTGGCGAGGGGTTAACATAATTGATATTTAAATGATTCATTTATGAACAACAGCATTCCGTAATTAATGCATTGCTATTCTCTTTGACCGGTACCTGAGTGTGTGTTTGTGTGTGTATGTATGCACGTGTGATGTGCGCATGTGTGTTGTGGTGAAACTGCTTCCGGTGGCCCTGTTCCCGGGTGGCCCTCAGTCTACTTCTTGTCCACAAAGGTGTCGTTAAAGCTGCATAGTCAGACGAACGCAACACCTTTTTAAAACTTTCAAAACCAACACAATCATTTATATTTGATTCTACAGATCCAACTTCGATAGTGACGCACTAATTAAAGCTGCATAGTCTGATGAAAATAGCAAATTTTCAAAACCAAAGCAATTATCTAGATTTGTGGGGAGCGGGACGTAGGTCAGACGGTAGCATGTCCAGCCGTGTAGGTGTGGGTCTTCCAATCGATCCTGCTTCAGTTGACACGTTTGCAGTTTGGGCCATTTTCCGTTCCAACCAGTGGTTCACTACTGGTTCATCAAAGGCTCTGGTATGTGCTGTCCTGTATGTGGGAAAGTGCATATAAAACACCCCTTGCCACTTATCGAAAGAGTAGTCTATGTGGTGGCAGCAGGAAATGTGTCAAAATGACCAAATGTTTTACGTCTAATAGCCGATGACAAAAAATCCATGTGTTCTAGAGGTGTCGTTAAATAAAACAAACTTTCTGTTTATTGAACATTTGTTGCCGCATATAAGGAAATACTGAGAGAATTTAATAGAATATGTTGCAGCAAAAGCCTATGGCTTCAGACCTTTGGCATGCTTGGTAAAAATTAATGTGCATGTCTGTACTTCAAATAACTCGAAGGTTAGCCATTTAAAATCAAAGTTACTTCAAACTAAATCAGAGATTCAAAAACCATCGGACTGTGCAACTTTAAGCATTTGTTACCACATATAAGTCTCTTTAATAGAATCCATTTTGACATCGTTTTCACTTCAAATATCTCGAATTTATCATAGAAAATGTCAGAAACTCTAAAGGCCCAGTCAGACCTTACCATACTGAGTACTGGACACCACTGGACACTTGTCTAGTCCGGTGGTGTCCGGTGTCGTACACTTCAGTCCGGTGGTGTCCGGTACAAGTTTTGTGCATGTTCAAAACTTGTGCCGGGCACCGCCGGACACCACCAGATAGATAACGGACACGCCGGATGCCAGCCATATATAAACCGGACATTGCCATATTTTACCGGAGAGTGTCCGTTTTCTATCTGGTTCCTTAATCCGGTGATGTCTGACTGGGGCTTTAGCCATCGAGCTGTACAACTTTCACCGCCGGGATGAGTGGACGATCGGAGAGTGGGGGGTTGAGGGGGGGGTGGAAGGCGGAGAGCGGAAGGCCCACGGAGGGGGGGGGGGGCGGTCCGGGGTTCCGGAAGGGCAGGAGGAGCGGGTAGAGGGTGGTGGGAGGGGGTAGAATGAAGGGGTAAGCAAGGTGGGCGGGGTCCTCTCAGTGCACACACACACACCCCACCTCCACCCCCACCCCACCCCCACTTCGGCCACTTATAAACAAGCCTGGCGGAGGTCACGTGGTGCTACCGGAAACAAATTTCATATTTGTTTCCTCGCGCGGGGCAACAAACCTATGAAGCCGCCTTCCGCCACCATCACCACCATCCCCACACCACCGCCTGTAGTAGACCCACCCGCTGTCTGCCTTTTGCTTGTTGGAGTTTTACGTCCTAGCAACATCTAAGGTCATATCAGGACGGGTACTGACTTGTGGCAGTGTGCACTCATGGCGACTTCATAATGATGTTCCACTGGGAGACCAGGCTGCCAGCACCATGACCTGATATCCCAATCTGTAACATTATCCTGACACTGAGCCAACCAGTCTTTGCCCTATCCTAATAATGCCGAGTGCCAGGCTAGGAAGCAACAAATATCACTGTTTAAGTCAGTGTGCTTGACTCAACCAGGAATTGAACTCCCATCCTTCCGTACCGGAGGCCCGCGCTCTATCGATTCGGCCAGTGCATTCCGATCTATCCGCTTTTAAGCAGTTAATTGGATGTGTATAGTGTTTCAAAATTGATTCGCGCTGCCAATCTTTTTATCTTTTTATTATCTCTTTAATTGCTCTCTCTCTCTCTTTCTTTACGAGGGGTATGAAAATTGGAATGGCGTCATTTATTTCTCCACTCGCATCTTTCCATCAAAAGGAAGAGGTGGGGGTGGGGGTGGGGTTGCGTGGGGCGGTGTATGGTGGTGGTGCTGATGGGGGCGTGTGTGAGGAGGGATGGGGTGGTGGTAGTGGTATGTGCGCGGGTGGAGGGTGCGCGCCAAAGACGTAGATCCATAATGGGGCTGTCACACTACGACGTAACGACGTCGGTGTAGGGAGAACGTGAAGAACGTTGAACTTCTCGGCGTAGTATGCAAATTTGGGCACAAGTTGAACGTGGATGCAGCATAGTGGACGAGAGAGTAATGGCGGTAAAGCGTAGTGATAGCGTAGTGATAGCGTCATTCAACGAGAGAGGACAACGTAATGACGCTCACGGAATGTTATGAACGTTATTCCCTCGCCAGAAGAAAGTTACGTGACGTTATATACGTCATGAGACGTTGAACGTACATTGAATGCACGTTCTCCTGATGTTCTCCTGACATTCTCCTGACATTCTCCTGATGTTCTCCTGACGTTCCCATTACGCCGCATGGACGTTTCCACCGGCTTTAATGTGGGTCAACGAGTGGAACGTAGTGAGGAACGTTTGACTAACATCTGTTTAACGTCATTGACGTTCGCCAAACGTGTACAGAACGTATGGCGAACGTAAACCCTTACGTTCGCATCACGTCGAAAGTTTTGAACAGGTTCAAAACCTTTACGCGCGCCGACGTAACACGATGTAACGTGACGTAGCTCGACGTCATTCTGAAGTCATCATAACGTAATCCAATGTAGGTCAACATAATGATGAAACATGATCACGTCAGGCTTACGTTTGCTCCTTACGTCATAGTGTGACAGGGGTATAGGAAGCTCTTTCATTATGGAGGCTTAAGTGGGGATTGTGTAATTAAGTTTCATTTTGAGACCGACACTGTCTTGTAAGTGCCTTATGGGGATGTATGCAGTTACCAACCTCCATTTACCTCCCCCCCCCCTCCACCCACACATACACACCGACACAAACACACACACAATTCCCTCTGGGCACAATGTGTATGTGTATGGGGAGGAGGGGGGGTGTCATGAATTTGTCTTTGCGTGCATTTTTTTTTAGTGTTGAACGCCAGGGGTATTACCATATTGATAATTCAATTTCCTTTGAGGTGATGGCTTACAGAAAGCCTTAAGTGCCGCTTATCAGGTGATTAATCCCAGCGTTAAAAAAAAAAGAGTCTGATAGGGGAGGCGGAAGGGGGTGTGTGGTGGTGATCAAAACAACCCACACCAACAAAAACATGCCACACCCACATCAGCAGGAAATATAAAACCTTGCCAAGAATTGCCTCCCATCTCTTTTTTTCGCCCCGTCATATAAAACTGATGGAAGTCAATTAGGGTGATATGATGACTGAGTCGATAAAGTGAAAACATTGTTTTTATTGCGCCGTACTGATTTTAAGCCATCCCACTACACACACGCACCAACGATCACCACCACCGCCGCCGCCGCCGCCGCCGCCGCCGCCGCCACCACTACCACCACTACCGCCACCACTACCAATACCACCACCACCACCACCACTACCAATACCACTACCACCACCACCCCTACCACCACCACTACCAATACCACTACCACCACCACCACTACTACCACCACCAACACCACCACTACTACCACCACCACCACTACCACTACCACCACCACCACTAGCACTACCACCACTACCACCACCACTACCAATACCACTACCACCACCACCACCATGAACACTACCACTACCACCAACACTACCAATACCACTACCACCACCACTACCACTACCACCAATACCACTACCACCACCACTACCACCACTACCAATACCACTACCACCACTACCACCACTAGCACCACTACCACCACCACTACCACCACCACCACCATTACCACCACCACCACTAGCACTACCACCATTACCACCACCACTACCAATACCACTACCACCACCACGAACACCACCACTACCACCGTTACCACCACCACTACCAATACCACTACCACCACCACCACTACACACCACTACCATACCAACTACCACACCACCATACTTCCACACACCAACTACCACCACCATCACCACCACGACCACCACTACCACCACCACCACCACCTACACCACTACCCCACTACCACCTCATCACTTACCACCTCTACACTACACCTACCACACACTACACCAACCACCACCACTACCACCACCACTACCACTACCACCACTAACACCACCACCACTACCACCACTACCACCACTACCACCACTACCACCACTACCACCACTACCACCACTACCACCACTACCACCACCACTACCACTACCACCACCACTACCACCACTACCACTACCACCACCACTACCACCACTACTACCACCACTAAAACCACCACCACCACTACCACTACCACCATCACCCCTACCACCACCACCACCACTACCACTACTACCACTACCACTACCACCACCACAACCACCACCACCCCTCCCCCCACTTACCACCCTTTCGCCGCCTTCACACACATACAACTAGCCCCCATTGACACACAACCCCACCCCACTCCCCCACTTCCACCCCAACCCACCCCCACAGCTCTCTCACACACATATACAACCCCCCCCCCCACACACACACATACAACCACCCCACACCCACCCACCCCAACCCACCCTCCACACACACACATACACACACATGATTCCCCCCGAGCGGCGACAAATTGGTCGCGGAAGGGGAAGGTGGGTTAAAAAAAAAATTCATTTGAGCATGTCATGTGGGCGTCGTAAGTTGCGTGCGAGGGGGGGGGGGGCGAGGGAGGGAGGGAGGCGGGCAGTGGAGAGGGGTGGGGGAAGGGGGGGGGGGAGGCGCGCTGAGAACGAGGCTCAGTAATGAGCTCCCGGGGGTGAGGGGTAGAGCGCCGGGTGGTGGTGTTATTGAAGTTGAAACCACTAATGAAATTGAAATCAATCCGAGCGGTAGTCTGTATAATCGCGTCGTTTACCAGGCGGCAGTCACGTGACGCGCCACGCCGGGGCTGTCTGCCGGCAAGTGCCGTACGGAGACATGTGCTCGGCCTGCCGCCTGGTGGTGGCTTTTCATGTGTTAAAAAAAAAAATACAAATCCACCAAGCACCTTTAAGAGCATGAGTTTGCTCCATACAAGCACCACACTAACACCCCACACACCTCTTTTCCTCATCCTCATCCTGTTATACTCTTTGCTCTCCCCCCCCCCTCCTTTCCTACTGCTCCCCCTCCTTCCTGCTCCTTTCCTCCCTTCATCCCACAGCCTCTCTCTTGTCCTTCCTTCCCCCCGTCTCCCTCTCTCCCTCCCTCACGCCTCCGCCCACCTCTTCCTCCCGACTTTCCCCTGGTATTTCCCTCTGACCTTCTTTCAAGCCCCCCTCCCCGGGCTTCTCTCCTTCCTCCCCCTCCCCCCCCCCTCCCCTCCTCCCCCCTCCCTCCTCCCCCTCCCCTCCCTTCCCCCCCCCTCCCCTCCATCTCCCCTGTTTCCCCCTCCCTCTCCTCCCATCGCCTTCCTCACCTCCCCTCTTTATCCCTCTCCTATCCCTCTCCTCCTCCCTTCTCCTTCTCCCGCCCTCCCCCCTCCTTGCTTCACCACTCCCTCCCACTCCCTCCACTCGCCTCCCATCTCCATCCTTCGTCCATCTCCGTCCTCTCCCTCCCTTCCCGCCTTCCCTCCTCTGTTCCGTCCTTCCTTGGCCCCCCCCCCCCCCCACTCTCCCACCTCCACCTCCTCCCCAACCTCCCCCTTCTTGCCGTCCTACCTCTCTCCCCCTTCCTCACCTTCCCTCCTTCCCTCCTTACTTCCTTCCTTCATTTCCCCCCCTTTCTGTGGGAAGTGGCAGTGGGGGGGGTGGGGTGGGGAAGTGGGGGGGGATGGGGATGGGAGTGGATGTGAGAGTGGATGTTAAGAGTGGAGGTGGTGGTGGGGTTGGGGATGGGAGAGGAAGTGGATGTGAGAGTGGATGTGAGATGTGAGAGTGGAGGTGGTGGTGGATGTGAGAGTGGATGTGAGAGAGGAGGTGGTGGTGGAGGTGGGGTTGGGGATGGGAGAGGAAGTGGATGTGAGAGTGGATGTGAGAGTGGAGGTGGTGGTGGATGTGAGAGTGGATGTGAGAGTGGATGTGAGAGTGGAGGTGGAGGTGGGGTTGGGGATGGGAGAGGAAGTGGATGTGAGAGTGGATGTGAGAGTGGAGGTGGGGTTGGGGATGGGAGTGGAAGTGGACGTGAGAGTGGAGGTTAGAATGGATGTGCTGATGGAGGTGATGTTGGGGATGGGAGTGGAAGTGGAGGTCAAGTTGTGAGTGTAGTTGGAAGTAGAAGTCGGAGTTTGTAAATTGTAGTAGGAATGATACTGGAGGTGCGAATGGAAATGGATGTGGATGTTGGGAGCGTGAGTATGTGGGTGGGTGGGTGGGTGGGTGGGTGAGACATAAGCTACGAGTTCCGAGATGATCAACCGTCGCTTCTTGTCGTGAATTTAAATCACCCACTTAAAAGGGCGCGTTATGTCATATCGACGACGCGTGCGCACCATCTAATTAAACCCCATAAATCGTTTTTGACGCGGGAATTTAATTTTGAAGCAGGCTCCTTCTTGATTGATGGTGAAATTAGAATAGCCCCCCTTCCTTATAATAGGTCACACCGCGCGAAGATTCAATATCGGAATCTATCACGTCTCAAATTAGATACGACACTGCGCTGCCGTTAATTTCACTCCCTCCCCTCGCCACACACACACACACATACAGCCTCTACCACCATCCCCTACCGACTCCCGCCGGTAATTTGTCGTGTTGTTAATTAACGCCCCCCTCTCCCCCCTCGCCCCCGTCGATCGTACACGACGTTAGCGCGATGGTTCTACTTACCGTGACGCGAATGCGCGACTGTCTTGTTTTTTTGTGTTTTTTTTTTTGGCGGGGGTTGCGTCCTAGCAACATGTCAGGACGGGACACCACTACCAACTAACCACTAATTATCACTAACAACTAACAGCTAACCCCACCCACTGCCTAACTAATCCCATCCTCACTTCACTTCATCCTCATACCGGTGAATCTGGAGGGACTGAAGTTTGGATCCTGGTCGAGTCAAACCGATGACTTAAAAAATAGGTACCTGTTGCTGCTCGGCCCTTGGCGTTATGAGGTCAGGTCAGGGACTGGGCACACAGTGTCAGGATAATGTGACTGTGTGGGACATCAGGTCATGGTGCCGGCGGCCTGATTTCCCAGTGGGGAAGCACTATAAAGTCGCCATGAGTGCGCGCTTCACAAGTTGGTGCATGTCCTGGTGTGGCCTAGGGTCTTACTGGGGCGTAAAACTACACCAACCACCCAGCCTCCCCCAGCCCTCTCAGCGACTTACAACAGTGCATTGTTTGTTTGTTGGTGTTTTACGTCCTAGCAACATGTAATGTCATATCAGGAAGATTTAGCGACTTGCAACAGTGTGTTGTTTGTTTGTTGTTGTTTTACATCCTAGCAACATTTAATGTCATGTCACGAAGGTTTAGTGACTTGCAACAGTGCGCTGTTTTTTTGTTGGTTTGTTGGTGTTTTACGTCCTAGCAACATCTAAGGTCATGCCAGGAATGCTGTCGACTTGCATCAGTGCACTGTTTGATGGTGTTTTACGTCCTACCAACATCTAAGGTCACGTGGACGGCTACCGGCTTGCAGCAGTGTGCTGTTTGTGTGTTGGGTTTTACATTCTAGCAACTTTAATGGCCATATCAGGACAGCTTCCGACTTGTGACAGCGACTCACGGTGCTGTCCCACAGGCCCGGTTTCCTCTTCAATCACATTATTGTAAAACAGAGCAAACCAGTCCTTGTCCGATGCTATTAATGCTGAGTGTCAAGCTAGGTAGTGACAAGTATAAATTTAATAAGTCGTTACCTTGACTTGCTTGGGTTTTCTAACCAACCATCTCCCGTGCGGGACGCCAGCCACTGCTCTGAACCGATTCGCATGTCAGTAGCCAATCCGGTCTCCGCAACTGTCACAACTTGCAACATCACACATGTATGTTGTACACATAAATCGCTCATACGCAGATGCGGAGTGGACTTGGTTAGTTGTTGGGGTTTTATGTTCTGGTGACATCTAAGGTACCGACTTGTGACAGGGTGCACTCATGGTGACTATAGTGCTGCCCCACTGGGAGATCAGGCCATCAGCACCATGACCTGATATCCCACTCAGATACATTACCCTGACACTGAGCCAACCAGTCCTTGTCCTATTCTAATAATGCCTGGCTAGGACGTGACAATTATCAGTTTTTAGGTCATTGGTTTGATTCGATCAGGGATAGAACCCAGGGGTTTGAATCCCACGATCTACCAATATGGGAGACTGACACTCAACTCATTTGGCAATTACATCCAGTCGCCAAGCTAGGTAGTGGCAAGTATAAATTTAGTAAGTCGTTACTTTGACCTGCTCGGGTTTTCTAACCAACCTTCTTCCCCGTGGGAAGCCAGCCACCGCTCTTATCCTTAACCAATTCGGGCGTCAGTAGCCCATCCGGTCTGCGCGACTGCCACAACTTGCAACGTCACACATACTGTATGTTGTACACATAAATCGCGCATGCGTAGACGCGGAATAAATAAGGCCCTGACAGTGGATGTTATCGCCCCGCCTGTCCCTGAACGCAGCCGAGCCGTGTTGGACGCTGGCCACATGGAACATTTCTCATATCCGCTTGGCACTGCGCTGCAACTTGCAGGCTGGAGTCCGTGTACGGAGAGGCAGGCGTCCGTGTACGGAGAGGTAGGCGTCTACTCCGCGCGTCGGACTTTTACACCCTCAGAACTCCGCAATTCCGATATCATCCATAAGTAATATAGAACCAGTACCCCCCCCCCCCCCCCCCCCACACACACACACATACACTCCGCTCTCGCCAACCCCTACTTTCCCCACACACATACACATACTCCCGGACCCCCCACCCACCCACCTCGGCTCCGCTCCCACCCACCCACACTTTCACCCCACACACGTACCCCCCCCCCCCCCCCCCCCCCCCCGCCTAGCAGGCCTCCTCTTCAGCCCAACAAGGAAATAATACGCCTTGTTTGTAGTCGGCTAATCGATTGTGGCAGGGCACAATTGCTATTATTGTCGGGTGTTTAAGCGATTCGTTATCATCTATATAACAACTACCCTATATATATATACACATACATATATATATATATATATATATATATATATATAGGGTAGTTTTACTGTAGGTTTACTGTATATATTACATATAGTATATATAGTACCATATATATATATAATTATGAGACTGTCTCAAAAGGTGCTAAGCTATATGGGACAAAACTGTGTCCATAGTAACGATCAACACACTATCTACTTATGCATTTGCTCAGGATAAACTGATTTGTTTTTTACATGGTGGTTCATAATCCCAATAGAATACATATTGATTTGAAGCAAATGTCCTTGTGTTTTCAGTGTAACTGTTTCTGTGCTTTTTTGTGTCAATCGTTACTATGGACAAAAAAAACCGAAGAGTTAGCACCTTTTGAGACAGGCTCATATATATATATATATATATATATATATATATATATTATTATATTATATAGCTGTAGTTGTAATATTGATTTATATATATATTTATTATATATATATATATATATATATATATATATACAGAGTAAAACCTCCCTAACCGACCACCTCTATAGATCGACCACTCCCCTGTATTGATCGCTTTATTTGGGTCACAAACAATCGCCCATACAATACCATTGTAATGATAAAAAAAAAAGACTCCCTAAACTGACCACCTTCCTAAATGGACCATTCAAAGTCGGTCCCATGGTTGGTCGATTTAGAGAGGGTTTGCTCTATATTGGACCCGTTAGGACTGCGGCCAGGTGGGATGGCTGTGTTGTTTGCCTAGCCATTTTGTATTTCAGGGTGGATCAGTTGAATTGTCCACTCGTGTTTCCACCGACTCTCTCATTTCCTCTCTCATTTTACTTGCCCACTCCTCTCGCTAAACAATAAGACACAGTGGGCGCAAAGGTGGGCGGATGGTGGCGCCACCCGTACAGTTTAGTATAAAAAGGTATCTAGATGATGTCAAATAACGTTCCGTACATTTATACTCGCATAATACGTTATATACATCATATACGTCCCTATATATCTAAAGGTGTCGTAAATATGAGCATTTCACCTCTCACACTCTTATGCCCTCTCTCAGGTGAATTAAATGTATGTGTAATATATATACAGTAAAACCTCTCTATACCGACCCCTCCATAGATCGACCACTCCCCTATATGGATCTCTTTATTTGGGTGCCAACAATACCATTCTAAGGATATTCTAACTCTCTAAACCGACCACCTCCCTAAATGGACCACTTAAAGTCGGTCCCATGGTCGGTCGATTTAGAGAGGTCTTACTGTATATATTATATATATTATATATATTATATATCCGTATCTAATTACATCTAAGCATCTAATTAATAGTATGTCTGTGCATTTCGCTCTTGCTATATATATATCTAATTATATATCCTGTGGTAAAGTCCATATAAAAGACCCCTTGCTGCTTATCGGAAAGAGTAGCCCTCTGTGGCGACAGTGGGTTTCCTCCCAAAGAAATATGTCAGAATGACCGTATATTTGACGTCCAATAGGCAATGATGCATAAACGGGCCCACCATCACACTAACCCGCCCACTACCACAGTGACCCACCCACTACCACACTAACCTGCTCACCACCACACTGACCCGCCCACTACCACAGTGACCCGCTCCCCACCACACTAACCCGCCCACCACTACACTGACCCACCCACTACCACATTAACCCGCTCACCACCACACTAACCCGCCCACCACTACATTAATCCTCCCCACCACTTCACTAACCCACCCACTACCAGTACCACACTAACCCGCCCACCACCACATTGACCCACCCACTACCACACTAACCCGCCCACCACCACACTGACCCGCCCACTACCGCATTAATCCACTCACCACCACACTGACCCGCCCACTACCACATTAATCCGCCCACCACTACACTAACCCACCCACTACCACACTAACCCACTCACCACCACATTGACCCACCCACTACCACACTAACCCGCCCACCACCACATTGACCCACCCACTACCACACTAACCCGCCCACTACCACAGTGACCCACCCACTACCACATTAACCCGCTCACCACCACACTGACCCGCCCACTACCACAGTGACCCGCTCCCCACCACACTAACCCGCCCACCACCACACTGACCCACCCACTACCACATTAACCCGCTCACCACCACACTAACCCGCCCACCACTACATTAATCCGCCCACCACTACACTAACCCACCCACTACCAGTACCACACTAACCCGCCCACCACCACATTGACCCACCCACTACCACACTAACCCGCCCACCACCACACTGACCTGCCCACTACCACATTAATCCACTCACCACCACACTGACCCGCCCACTACCACATTAATCCGCCCACCACTACACTAACCCACCCACTACCACACTAACCCACTCACCACCACATTGACCCACCCACTACCACACTAACCCGCCCACTACCACATGACCCACCCACTACCACATTTACCCGCCCACCACCACACTGACCCCCACTACCACATTAACCGCTCACCACCACACTAACCCCCCACCACTACATTAATCCGCCCACCACTACACAACCCACCCACTACCACACTAACCCGCCCACCACCACATTGACCCACCCACTACCACACTAACCCGCCCACCACCACACTGACCCGCCCACTACCACATTAATCCACTCACCAACACACTGACCCACCCACTACCACATTAATCCGCCCACCACTACACTAACCCACCCACTACCACACTAACCCACTCACCACCACATTGACCCACCCACTACCACACTAACCCGCCCACTACCACAGTGACCCACCCACTACCACATTAACGCTCAACCACACTGCCGCCCACTACCACAGTGACCCGCTCCCCACCACACTACCGCCCACCACCACACTGACCCACCCATACCACATTAACCGCTCACCACCACACTAACCTGCCCACCACTACATTAATCCGCCAACCACTACCACTACCACCACCTACCACCCCACTACCACCACGACCACCACTACCACCACTACCACTAACCCGCCCACCACCACACCCTACCACCACCACCACTACTACCACCACCACCAACACCACCCTCCCACCACCACCACCACTACCACCATCACCACTACCACCACCACCATCCCCACTACCACCCCCCCCACACCACCACCACTACCACCACCACCACACCACCATCACCACTACCATCACCACTACCATCACCACCATCCACCACCACACTACTACCACCACACTACCATCCACCACCATCACTACCACCACCACTACTACTACCACCACTACTACTACCACCACACCACCACCACCACTACCACCACCACCATCACTACCACCACCACATCACACCACCACACCACCATCACACCACCATCACCACCACCACCACCACTTCCACCACCACTACCCCCCCCCACCACCACTACCACCATCACCAGTGGCTGGACCTAAATTATGATGCCATGGCCCGCAGGTCTTATCCTATTCAATATCACTGGTCACGCCTAGTCTGAAACCCTCTGTATCACGGCTAAGCACGCGTGCTTATTTCAATGGTCATGGTCCGTCGCCCCCCCCCCCCTCCCCCTCAGCCGCCGACACCTCCGAGCCTTGTCCCCTCATCACCCGCTCTACTCATTATCCTCATATCACACACCCACACGCACTGACTAGGGTGGACTAGCTGGTGCACAGTCCGCCTCCCGTGCTCCGGGTGGTTCGTCGCGGGTTCGAACCCCGGCTGAGTAACAATTTAACGCTACCTCACCTGGCGTTGAGTATTTGTATGGTGGGGTTAGTGGGTGGGAGGTGGGCTGGATTAGTGTCAGGATAATGGGACTGACTGATTGGAATATCAGGTCATGGTGCTGGCAACTTGGTCTCCCAGTGGGGCAGCACTATAAAGTCACCATGAGTGAGCACTGTCACAAGTTGGTACCCGTCCTGATATGACCTTAGATTTTGCCAGGACGTAAAACTCCAACAACCAATCAACAAACCATAAATAATCCAACCCACCAAATCATCTGCTCCCTCCCTTCCTCCCTCCCACCTTCCCTCCCTCCTTCCCTCCCTCCCTCCCTTCCTCATTCACACACTTAAGATATCACCTTAGATGTTGCCAGGACCTAAAACTCCAACAACCAACCATAAATAACCCAACCCAACAGATCACCCTCCCTTCATTCCTTCCCTCCCCCCTCCCCCCTCCCTCCCTCCTCCCTCCTCCTTCCCTCCCTTCCCTCCCCCCCCTCCCTTCCTCATTCACACAATTGTGGTCCCCTTCTCCCCTTCTCTTCTCTTCTCTCCAGCGTTCCATGCCTGTATCACTTGCGGGCACTGTAGGGTTGTGGTCCCTCGCCACTTGTCAACACCAGGTCTTTTCGCTGTGTGGCTCCATAATGGCGCACATTATGTCGCGCAGTCCTGATCTCTGCTCGGGTTTCTCATATTTCAGCTCAGCGCTGCGTATTGTCTGTTCATTCATTACTGATGCGGCCCTAAGTATTATGCACCTAACACTGCATGTATATATATGCTTATGCTTTATTCTTAGTCATGCCCGTTCGGCTTACCGTATCACAAATCAACGCCATTGTATTATGCTTACCCATCCCCTCCCCTAACCTCCTCCCCCCTCCCCCCCTCCCCTCCCTTCCCTCCCCATCACCTCCCCTCCCCTCCCTCCCTTCCCCTCCCTCCCATCTCCTCCCCTCCCCTCCCCTCCCTTCCACCCCTCTCCCTCCCCTCCCTCCCTCCCTCCCCTCCCCTCCCCTCCCCTCCCCTCCCCTCCTCTCACCTCCCCTCCCCTACCCGTCCCCTCCCCCGTAAGGGATCTGGTCAGAATTAGACATTTGATATTGCCATTCCGTTAATGATATCAGGCTCATTGTCGTATACCTCTTATAACCCACATATCCTTTACTCTGACCTCCGTGGTGGGCGAGTCCGTATAGCGCAGGATTCCCCGGCGGAAGGGTGGGAGTTCGATTCCCGGTCGAGTCAAATTAATTACTTATAAAATTGATACTTGTCACGTCCTAGCCTGGCACTCTGCATTATTAGGATAGGGCAAGGACTGGTTGGCTCGATGTCAGGATACTGTCAGTGAGTGGGATATCAGGTCATGGTGCCCACAGCCTGGTCTCCCTGTGGGGCAGCACTTTAAAGTCGCCATGAGTGTGCACTGTCACAAGTCGGTACCCATCCTGATATGAACTTAGATGTTGCCAGGACGTAAAACTCCCAACAACCGACCAAGCAACTCCTTTAATCTGATGCCAGTGTAGCAGGAAATCGCAAACCCTGTAAATCGCAAACCCCCACTTGTGATTTCCTAGGAAATCGCAAACGCCCATGCCACATATGGGCATGTGGGGTTTGCAATTTCCTAGGAAATCACATATCCCCCCTGGAGATCGCAAACCCCCCATGTTAATGATACAGATAGTTTTTCTGGCTTTTCTTATTGATCTAGTCTAGTATCTTTGACAACAAATTGACCTTGTCCCCTAGCCTTCTTGTTCGCAGTGAATAATGGCCCTTGCTGTGAGAGGCATGAAATTAAAAATAATCAATTAATCCATCTTGTGAGGGATCCCCCTTATATGAAAATAAATGTGGCAGCCTATGTATGTGCAGCCTATGTATGTGCAAAGTGACTGATAGTTTTGTAGGGAATTGGATATTTGTTAGTTCAAAGTGTTTAAAGAAGTTCTGCTGGCTTTTCTTTTTTTTGTGTAAATATAGTTTATTCATTGAATAAAGTCTTTTTTTCAGCGCCTTGGCACTGGTCTTCCAGTCATGTGACAATACAGTTATTTACAATATATGCATATGTAGTCCAATATTGTCACCAGCAGCTGGCCCAAATCAGCCGAAATAACAATATCAAACATTCAAAGATTTACATATGGTATAGTTTGACAGTTCACATACAAAAACAGCATAAAAATAGCAGTTATATGTTGTATTCCTACACACTTGATACATACATGTGTATTGATTAGACCTTTACATTACGGAGTGGTTAGGTGCATAGTTTCCCTTCATAGGTTTGTATGCCTACTATGTTGTGAACTGCAAAACTATCATGTTGTTGGAATTAACATTTTGAGATGGAGTGAGTGTTAGTAGAATGGTTTGTTTATTCTGTTAGATAGAGTGTGGTTAGCTTATAGGGTTATTCTTAAAAGGTTAATACCTCAGGTGTGTTTTTTGACTACATGAAGTAGTTTGAGTAAGTAGGTTGTTAGTAATGATGGGATAAACAATGCTTGGAGGATTGTACGTTTCCGTCATTTAGTAGTCTAGTACAGACTTTATTAGTGTCTATGTTTATACAAAGACCCTATAATACCAAGACGGCTCACCCAGCCTGTACTGTGTAATCAAAATGATCAAACCCACCACTTGGTGTGCTGGCTGTTCCCCCGGCCAAACAGATGCCATAACACATGCACAAATGTATATATGAATGTGAAAGATCTGTGACGATGGCGACGAGGACGACGATGATGTGTGCCTGTTCCTAGCAATTTCATATTGACGTGTATCCACGCTTACCCGTCCCATGCATGATATAACCGTATGTGTTTACATGTGAAACACCAACCAGCAGCCGGGGCGATCAAACCCACCACAAGGCGGCACCGCAAAATTTACATCACATGGGAGAGATAGGGAGTGAGCCGTCCCAGTACCACAGGGCCCCCGGTCTATAACAACACTACCAGACTGATACACATTTCCGAATTTGCTGGGCAAATAATTTGTACGGTGGATAACTTGGTTTGTTGGCAGCAGGCAAAGGAGCGCGTGGGAGGGGGTGGGGTGGCCATAGATGCTTATAATAGATAGCTAATTAAATATGGCGACCTCATCACTAGGCCTGTAGAAGGGCCTGATTGGCTTGGTGAATTCTTACCAGGTTCTTGAATTCTAGTTGTGTTTGTGCATGTCTAATTCTGACTGGGAGTTCATTCCATAATTTGCTGCCTTTGTAGATAGGGGCTCTTGTCAGTCTATTTGTGAGTGGTTTAGGAACTTTGAGGAGTGTAGCATCCCCCTGCCTGGTAACTCTGGTAGTATGGTCTATGTAGTTTTCATCCTTGGCTCTGATAAACATAAGAGATAGCAGATGTGCATCCCTCCTTTGGCTCAGGTATGTGATATTAGATCTAGTGTGCATCTCATTCACTGAGAGAACTTTGCCCCTATATACTGTTCTAAGAGCTCGGTCTTAATGTTGTAGTTTAGTATCTTTGACAAAAATTGATCTGGTCCCTTATCCTTCTTGTGAGTGATCAATAGCACTGACAAAGGCCGTTGCTGTGATAGCATGACATCAAAACTAATCAATTAATCCATCTTGATCCTCCTTGAATCCATAGGCCTATAGCTGCCCTGCTTGTGGTGATAAATGCTACAAAGCATGGGGGGGGGGTTGTAATTTCCAGGGGGGGTTTGTGATTTCCTAGTAAATCGCAAACCCCTGGGTGTGCAATTTCCAGGGGTTTGCGATTTACTGCCACACCGGCTAATATTAAACCTTGTCCGGTTCACCGAATCTCACAGTTCTCATCACTCTGAATCCAGGTTAATTGACCATTTGAGTTTTTTTAGTGAATAATTTATTCATCTGTATGATCCTCTTCTCAGCCGTTGTTTGATTTCAGATGTTTGTGTTATTTAACACTTAGGCTAGATATCAAGTTCAATTTAGAACATCATTTTACACTACATAGTACATTTCCTCCAATTAATTCTTTTTTGCTCGTAAAGAAAAGGGTCTCCCCCCCCCCATCTTTTGCCATAGTCTATTTCTGATGCTCCTGCTCCTGATTCATCTTAAACTGTACTTTCAGACAAAAAAGTTTGTTTTATTTAACGACACCTCTAGAGCGCATTGATTTTTCTCATCAGTTATTGGACGTCAAACATATGGTCATTCTGACATATTTCTTTGGAGGAAACCTGCTGCCACCACATTGGCTACACTTTCCAATAAGCGGTAAGGGGTCTTTTATATGTACTTTCCAACAGGCAGGAAGCATATTCCACAGCCTTTGATGAACCAGTTATGGACCACTGGTTGGAACGGAAAATAGCCCAAAATGCAACTGTGTCCATTGAGCAGGATCGATCGGATGATCCACACCTTCACAGGTGTACACGCTACTACTGCCTGAGCTACGTACCGCTCCCTTTTAGACTTCCAATACAAGCAATAAAATATCAAACTAAAAGTCACAGCCAGCCCAGACACCAGATTAACGACAAGATTTGTAGATAAGTGACGGCTGTTGAAACGAAGACAACTGTATTCTATCTCTGGAATAGAGGTCACCTTGTGATGATTCTCAAACAACTAATTCAACGGCTGCACATTAACGCTTGCATAGTCCGATGAAGAATCAAATTGTCAAAACCAAAACAAGTATCCAGAATTGATAATACATATCTAACTTTAATCATGATGCACTTCTTATAATGTTAAGCATTTGATGCCATGTAGAAGGGAATACTGAGGCAATTTAATAGAACATGTTACTGATGAAGCCTTTGGTGTCAGAGGTTCGGCGTGCTTGCCAAAACTAATTTGACATATTTAAGGCCCTGTCACACCTCACCGGATTGGGGGAAATGGACAGAAACCAAACAAAGTCTGTTGATGTCCGGTTTGTGTCCATACAAGTTTTGAACATGCATAAAACTTGGAACGGATGCTGCCGGATTGACATGTACGTTTCTTGTCTGGTTTGAGTCTGTTTAGTCCATTGGCTATCCGTTCATGTGCGTTTCATGTGCATTTCATGTGCGTTTCATGTCCGATCGTCCAGTGGCCGTTGACCCGATATCGCAACATTTTGACACATTTTAATACATTTTGATACTCATGACACCTGGACTAGATGTTTGTTTGTTTGTTTACATCCTAGCAACATCTAAGGTCATATCAGGACGGGTACCGACTTGGGACAGTGCGCACTCATGGTGACTTTATAGTGCTGTCTCACTGGGAAACCAGGCCGCCAGCACCATGACCTGGCATCCCACTCAGTCACATTATCCTGACACTGAGCACACCAGTCCTTGCCCTGTCCTAAAAATGCCGAGCGCCTGGCTAGGAAGTGACAAGCACCAATTTTCAAGTCATTGGTTTGACTCGACCATGGTTTGAACCCACGATCTACCAGCACGGGAGATGGACGCTCCAACTCATTCGGCCTGGACTAGACAATTCTATCCTTTGCTCAATCCGGTGATGAGTGACAGGGGCCTTACACTTCAAACATCTCAAAGGTTCGCCATTTAAAATATAAGTTACTTCCAACTAAAGTAAGGTAGATTATAATAATCAATTTAATATATTTATCTAAGAAGAATGGCGGAAACTCAAAACCATCGGACTATGCAACTTTAAGCATAGCTTATTCCCGGAACTAGCTGACCAAGGCTCCTCTGGTGGCCTATGAATGAACTATGAAGTAGTACCAGTAGTATAGTGTAAGGTTTATGCGATAGGTGGAGCGCCCGGCGCTTTAAATGTGTGAAGACATGTCGCGCTGCTGTCACGATAGCGTAGCGACAACGTCATTACGACGTCATGACATGGGTACGGGTTGCGGGTGGGGTGGGTGGGGGCGCGTGTCACTTCCTATGACCGTCACCTTGACGACGACTGTCACCCGCGGTCACATCCGTCGTGACGTCATGTGGAATGTTGGCGTTAATGACGTCATTCCGGTCGTCATTGTGATGACGGAGATGAGGGGATGGGGGCTTTGCATTCTCACCTGAACTCCCCCCTTCTGTTAGAGTGCCTCGACTGCCCTCATTTGTCAAAACACTTTCCTGCATCCCCGCCCGACCCCCCGCCTCCCACCCCCTCCCTCCTCCCATCCAGACTCCTCCACCATTACTGCCGGCCTCGCCTCCACATACGCCCGGTGATGAAATCGCCGACGCCGGCCGAGGGTAGGGGAGGGGGAGGGGGAGGGGGGGGCATTTGGGGGGGGTGGGGAGGGATGGGGCTGGGGGTGCGGTTGGGGTGCGGCGGTTGCTATGGCAGCTGCACCCGTAACACCCAACCCAATTATGAGCCCAAGGCCTCATCAAAAGCGCCCTAACGGTTTTTGTTTGCGACCGCCGCGCCCCTGATGGCCTGAGAGCGGCGCGCTTCGTGTCAAGACCTTTTTAAATTTCAGAATGGCGCCATTGGGCAGTGGGCGTCCTTCTGTCTCTCTGTCTCTCTATCCCTCACTCTCACTCACTCTCTCTCTCTTACTCCCTCCCTCACTCTCACTCCCCCCCCCCCTCATCTTACCCCGTCCTCACCTATAACCTATGCTCCTCCCACCTCAGCCCAACCCGCGCTCACCCTCAGACGCCTTCACTATCGACACCCCGCCCCCACCACAACCCAGTCCCCCGTCCCCCGCGCCTCGTCCCCTGCGCCCCTTCCACCCGCGCCTCGTCCCCTGTCCACCCGCGCCCCGTCCCCCGCCCCCGGGCCCGTCCCCCACGCCCCGTCCCCCTCACCCCGTCCCCCGCGCCCCGTACTCCGTCCCCCGCGCCTCGCTCCCCGTCCGTCGCGCCACGTCCCCCGTCTACCCGCGCACCGTCCCCCGCGCCGGTCCCCGTCCACCCGCGCACCGTCCCCCGCGCACCGTCCACCGTCCCCCGTTCCCCGTTCCCCGTGCCGCGTGCCCCGCGCCCCGTCCCGCCGTTCCCTGTCAGCCCCGTTCCTCGCAACCCGCGGGCACCCCGCGCCACGCCCGCACCCTGCCCACCTGCACCCTGCCCGCCCGCGCCCCGCGCCCCAACCTGCCGGCTGGCCAGGGGCCCCCACGCGTTATGATTGATTGGACTTGTACATGAAAACAGCGCCGTGAAACCCGCAAATCCTGACACGAAAGGTCACGGACCACATAAAAGGCGCATCTAATGTCCATTTGTGTGTGTGTGTGTGTGTGTGTGTGTGTGTGTGTGTGTGGTGTGTGAGTGTGGTGGTGGTGTGTGTGTGTGGGGGGGGGGGGGGCAGTCTGCTGCAGCAAAAAGAAAGGGCTGAATGTGAGGATGGAAGCTTCCCCCTATCCACCCTCCCCACACACACTCACACACTCATACCTCCTCACACACGCACACAGGCGCATGCACACACTTCCACACCTCCGTCCTCTCCAGATAAAATCTTAATCATGGTGGCACTGCGAGTATAGGAGGAGGAGGAGGAGAAGCAGGATGAGATGGAGAGTCACAGAAGGCGCGTGATGAGGAGGATGAGTGGGGGAGGAGTGAGGAGGTGAGGGGGAATGGGGAGGTGAGGGGGGAGGGCGGGCAGGTAAGGCATCTGTTGGTGTCAGCCACATTTAATGGATGCTCCTAGTCACAAAGGCCACAATCAGGAGAATACGCATCACGGACGGCCATCAGTAAGAAATGTCAGCCGCCAATCAGTGTGTATGTGGCGGCGGTGTGTGGCTGTGTGGATGGGGGGGGGGGGGGCGGTAGGGGGCAGGCCGGCTCCTACCAGGGAAAGGTCAGTGGCACCAGGTGGAATTGGGGATGGGGAAAGGGGGGGTGGGGTGGCAGGGTGGGGCGGTCAAGCGCTGTATATTTACCAATATGATGGCCATTCATAACAGGGGAGATCTATAGACATCCCTCCCTCCCTCCTCCCCTCCCCCTCGCCCTCCTCCTCCCCTTCCCTACACCCCATCACCGCCCCCGTCCCGGCCTCTCGCCCGCCCCCTCCATCACCTACCGCTCGCTGCCGCCTCCACCACCACCACCACCACCACCACCACCACCACCACCACCACCACCATCTTGAGGGCAGAAACAAAAGTTCCCTTCCCCCTCCCCAAGGTTGTTTGTGTGCGCACTTGCAGAATGGGCCTTGAGAAAGTGGGCGAGTGAGTGATGATTTAACTCCATGCGATGAACAAACAATTTGGCCGCTATTAAAGTTAAAGGCGGCCTTGGAGAGAACACACTTTACTTAATAAAAGTATTAGTTTATCTAACGTAAACCAATTGCTCTAATAACCTCACTGCAATGTACAGTAAAACCTCTCAACATCGACCGACCATGTAACGGACTTTAAAGGATTCGATTTAGGGGGGTGGTCGGTTTTAAGGAGTTAAAAAGAATTGTTACTATGGGCGATCGTTTGGGACCCAAATAAAGCTATCGATATAGGGGAGTGGTCGATCTGTGGAGGTGGTCGGTTAGAGAGGTTTTACTGTACATTACAAATTAGTGTAAGGCAATAACTCTATCAAGTTAGGTATATCAGGAGGCATGTGGTATAAGTTCAAAGTGAATTAAAAATATATGGCATATGCAAGATCGAGGTGTGAGGCGCACCCCCCTACACACACATAAACACACATACACACAGACACACAGGCACACACACACTTTAGTGTGTCACCTATAGCCACGATCCGACATGTTGATGCCCATCCTAAGATATATATGAAGAAGGCCGTGTCTAAAATCTCAATGCAAATAACCCAAGCCAAATTACACAAATAAAGCACAAATAAAACAAAAATACCAATAAAATATCAATAAGAGCACCAGACCAACGAGAAGCCATGTGATAAAAAATAACATTCCCCATATATCTCATCAAGCCACATAGGAAAACAGCCTATGTGCTATCTATCGCAGTTACAGATAATACTACATAAGAAAACAGCTTATGTGTTATCTATCCCAGTTACAGATAATACTACATAACAAAACAGTTCATGTGCTATCTATCGCAGTTACAGATAATACTACATAGCAAAATAGCCTATGTGCTATCTATCCCAGTTACAGATAATAGTACATAGCAGAACAGCCTATGTGCTATCTATCCCAGTTACAGATAATACTACATAGAAAAACAGCCAATGTGCTATCTATCCCAGTTACAGATAATACTACATAGCAAAACAGCCTATGTGCTATCTATCGAGGTTACAGATAATACTACATAGCAAAACATATCCCAGTTACAGACAATACTACATAGAAAAACAGCCTATGTGCTATCTATCCCAGTTACAGATAATACTACATAGAAAAACAGCCTATATGCTATCTATCCCAGTTACAGATAATACTACATAGCAAAACAGCCTATGTGCTATCTATCGAGGTTACAGATAATACTACATAGCAAAACATATCCCAGTTACAGACAATACTACATAGCAAAACAGCATATGTGCTATCTATCCCAGTTACAGATAATACTACATAGAAACACAGCCTATGTACTGTCTATCCCAGTTACATATAATACTACATAGCAAGACATATCCCAGTTACAGACAATACTACATAGCAAAACAGCCTATGTGCTATCTATCCCAGTTACAGATAATACTACATATAAAAACAGCCAATATGCTATCTATCCCAGTTACAGATAATACTACATAGCAAAACAGCCCATGTGCTTTCTATCGAGGTTACAGATAATACTACATAGCAAAACATATCCCAGTTACAGACAATACTACATAGCAAAACAGCATATGTGCTATCTATCCCGGTTACAGATAATACTATATAGAAACACAGCCTATGTGCTGTCTATCCCAGTTACAAATAATACTACATAGCAAAGCATATCCCAGTTACAGATAATACTACATAGCAAAACAGCCTATATGCTGTCTATCCCAGTTACAGATAATACTACATAGCAAAACAGTCTATGTGATGTCTATCCCAGTTACAGATAATACTACATAGCAAAACAGCCTATGTGATGTCTATCCCAGTTACATATAATACTACATAGCAAAACAGCCAATGTGCTGTCTATCCCAGTTACAGATATTACTACATAGCAAAACATATCCCAGTTACAGACACTACTACATAGCAAAACAGCCTATGTGCTATCTATCCCAGTTACAGATAATACTACATAGAAAAACAGCCAATATGCTATCTATCCCAGTTACAGATAATACTACATAGCAAAACAGCATATGTGCTATCTATCGAGGTTACAGATAATACTACATAGCAAAACATATCCCAGTTACAGACAATACTACATAGCAAAACAGCATATGTGCTATCTATCCCAGTTACAGATAATACTACATAGAAACACAGCCTATGTGCTGTCTATCCCAGTTACAGATAATACTACATAGCAAAGCATATCCCAGTTACAGATAATACTACATAGCAAAACAGCCTATGTGCTGTCTATCGCAGTTACAGATAATACTACATAGCAAAACAGTCTATGTGATGTCTATCCCAGTTACAGATAATACTACATAGCAAAACAGTCTATGTGATGTCTATCCCAGTTACATATAATACTACATAGCAAAACAGCCGATGTGCTATCTATCCCAGTTACAGATAATACTGCATAGCAAAACATATCCCAGTTACAGACAATACTACATAGCAAAACAGCCTATGTGCTATCTATCCCAGTTACAGATAATACTACATAGAAAAACAACATATAACAGCTAACCAACAGATAAATACATAGCAAAACATATCCCGTTACGACAAACTACATAGCAAAACAGCATATGTGCTATCTATCCCAGTTACAGATAATACTACATAGAAACACAGCCTATGTGCTGTCTATCCCAGTTACAGATAATACTACATAGCAAAGCATATCCCAGTTACAGATAATACTACATAGCAAAACAGCCTATATGCTGTCTATCCCAGTTACAGATAATACTACATAGCAAAACAGTCTATGTGATGTCTATCCCAGTTACAGATAATACTACATAGCAAAACAGCCTATGTGATGTCTATCCCAATTACATATAATACTACATAGCAAAACAGCCAATGTGCTGTCTATCCCAGTTACAGATAATACTACATAGCAAAACAGTCTATGTGATGTCTATCCCAGTTACATATAATACTACATAGCAAAACAGCCGATGTGCTATCTATCCCAGTTACAGATAATACTACATAGCAAAACAGCCTATCCCAGTTACAGATAATACTACATAGCAAAACAGCCTATGTGCTATCTATCCCATATTAATCAATGGACATTATATATATATATATATATTATGTATCTGTTAGAATACGTAGCATTTAACAAGTGGAGAGAGAAGAGAAAGCATGCAATTGTATAAACCAAATATACCCTTTATAAGGAGCAGTGGAAACAGGAAGACCATAATTGAAATTTCCCTTGCTTAATTAATAATGAGTACATTAATAAAATGTTATATATATGTTATTTCATTGCCTATATATAAAATTATATATATAATTTTATTATATAATATATTTTTTATTTATAATTTTATAATTGTATTATATAATAATTAATATATTACATATTGTCGTGGGGGTGATGAAAATGGGAAATATTGCGCCTAGAGCGGGACTCGAACCCACATCTCTATGCATTCCGGCCAGTGTGCTAACCATTTCACAACCTAGGCTCCCTGATATCACCACACTAGCTACTCCTACCTGTCTATGTGGTTACTTGCCTGAGAGGTCAGTGCTTACAATTACATACATACTGGCAATGCATGAACACATACATACACAAGGTAGGTTCAACAACCATACAGCGTGTAGCTTGTACAGGATCCTGGTCATGGCACCAATGTCGTGGGGGTGATGACAATGGGAAATATTGCGCCTAGAGCGCGACTCGAACCCACATCTCTATGCATTCCAGGCCAGTGTGCTAACCATTTCACCACCTAGGCTCCCTGATATCACCAGACTACCCATGCCTACCTGTATATGTGGTTACTTGCCTGAGAGGTTAGTGCAGACTACTACAATATGTTATTATATATATCATTTTAGCCATGTGATTTAATTAATGTATTCTGTATATATATATATATATATATATATATATATATATATATATATATATATATATATATTGAATATAATTGTATTAATATATTCTATATATAGAATACATAATTATTAATATTATATATGTATATCACCCAAATCAATAAGTTGCGCTACCCATTCTGTTCTTAGTCTCATCGTGGGCGAGATTCACTTAGTTCTGGCACCAGTGCACAATTAACTGATCAAGGACTCCAGGTGATTAATCAAAGAAACTGCGACGTCATCGTAAGCAGCAGTAACAGGAGAACCTTCGTTATGAAATATGTAGACAACAAATGGTGGCGACACCTCGCCATCCAGACGAATACAAGGTGTTCAACCTTCCTCCAGACGCCGCCAGGGGGTAACCAGAGCCCTCTATTATCGCCAACCAAGTCCACCACATTCAGAGCGCTCTGGTTCCACGGTAGAACTGCGTGTAGCGTGTACCCCCCGCCCCCTCCCCCAACCCTCCAACCCTCTTTCCACCCCTTCCATCCCACACACACTATCACACCCACTCATACACCCACATACCCACACACCCACACCCACACCATCTCTCCACCTCCCCACACTCTCACCCCAAGACCCACACACACCCTCTCTTCACCCCACCCCCATCCTACACACACTCTCACCACCCCAAGCCACTCTCTTCTCCATCTCATCTTACACACACACCCTCTCTTCTCCATCTCATCTTACACACACTCTCCCACACATTCACACAATCACCCCCCCCCACATCTTTCTCACACACTCTCACCCCCACACACACACTCTCACCCCCACACACACACTCTCAGACTCACTCTCACCCACACACACACACTCTCACTGCCCACACACTCACACACACACTCACCACCGCACAGACACTCTCCTCCCACACACTATCACTCACCCTCTCTACATGCACAGACTCTCACCCCCCAAACACTCTCACTCCCCCATTCTGACCCCCACTCACACTCTCACACCAACACTTTCACCCCCACACACTCCCACTCCCACTCCCACCATACACACACAGTTCGGTTCCCAGTCAAGTCAAACCAATGACTTTAAAATTGGTACTTGTCGCGTCCTAGCCTGGCGCTCGGCATTAATAAGATAGGGCAAGGACCGGTTAGCTCAGCGTCAGGATAATATGACTGAGTGGGACATCGGGTCATGGTGCCGGCGGCCTGATTTCCCAGTGGGGCAGCACTATAAAGTCACCATGAGCGTGCACTGTCACAAGTCAGTACCCATCCTGATATGACCTTAGATGTTGCTAGGACATAAAACAACAACAAACAAACCATACACACACACTCTCACACACACTCAACCCCCCACACACTCATACACACACACTCACCACAACACAAACACTCCTCTCACACACTCTCACCCACATACTCTCACCCACTCACACACTCTCTCACACACTCTCACCCACATACTCTCACCACCCACACACCCACTCTCTCACACACCTGCTGCAGTTTGAGTTCATTACTGTTGTAAGTGAAGGCAGGGCGCCACCCGTCTGTAGGTGATCACGTCAGGTGAGCCGATTGATCCTCGACGACACAGGTACGTGTGCGCTTTAATTCGCATCACAATATACCATCGTCACAACTGCTTTGATGGGTGTGTGCAGTGCATGTGGTGTGTGTGTGTATACATGTGTGTGTGTCTGAGAACGACCAGACGGGATGGCCGAATGAGTTGAGTGTCCCAGTCTCTTGTGTTGGTAGATCGTGGGATTGTTTGTTTGTTTGTTGTTGTTTTACGTCCTAGCAACATCTAAGGTCATACTTCTGAAAGTACGCACTCATGGCGATTTTATAGTCCTGCCCCACAGGGAAATCAGGCCACCAGCACCATGACGTGATATCCCACTCAGTCACATTATCCTGACACTGAGCTAACCAGCTCTTGCCCTATCTTAATAATGCCGAGCACCAAGCTAGGAAGCGGCAAGTATCAATTTTTAAGTCATTGGTTTGACTCGACCGAGAACCGAACTCGCGAACTCCCGATCTTCCGCACGCGAGGCCTGTGCTCTACCGATTCGGCCACCACAGGATTCGGCCTCCGTGGGATTCGAACCCATGGGTTCAAACCCTGGTCGAGTCAAACCAATGACTTAAACATTGATACTTGTCACTTCCTAGCCAGGCGCTCGGCATTATTAGAATAGGGAAAGGACTGGTTGGCTCAGTGTCAGGATAATGTAACTGAGTGGGATATCGGGTCATGGTGCTGGTGGCCTGGTCTCCCATTTGGGCAGCACTATAACGCCACAATGAGTGTGCACTGTCGCAAGTCGGTGCCTGTCCTGGTATGACCTTGGAATTTGTCAGAACGTAAAACTCCACCAACCAGCCATTAACTTATGCTTGCATAGTCCAATAGTTTTGAGTTTCTACCATATTTATTTCAGATAGGTTAATCATTATAATCTTTTATTTATTTGTTGGCACATTCATTTATTAAACAGGGAAAGTTTCAATCACGGAACATCGGTTTTCCTCATTCCACTGCTCCTTTACCCTATCCTAGTAATGCAGAGCAGCAGGCTACATAGTGACAAGTATACATTTTTAAGTCATTGGTTTGAGTTGGCCAGGGTTCGAACCTGGGGGTTCGAATCCCATGACCTACCAGAATGGGAGACGGATGCTCAACTTCTTCGGCCATCGCGTCTGGTTCTTTACATTAGTTTGAATTAACCTTTATCTCAAATGGTTAACTCTTAAAATTATATTTGAAATACAAGCATGCTAAATTAATATGGACATGCGCATCAAATTCTGGTGGACACCATAGGCTTCAGCATTGACAGGTTCTTTCTTTTAAGTTGACTTACCATCTATGTCCCAATAGAAGCACGCTACCCAATAGAAGCACACCCCCATTTTCAAGATTGAAAGCGCGCACAAATTTACGATAATATTCAGACTGAACGCACATAAAATAAGACAATCCCACTTTATTTCAGAGGCACGACAAAAACAACTTATAATTTACGGTCATGTTCAGACTGAATGACCATAAAATAATCTGTCTAAGAGTAGACAAGCTGCACCCAACCTATGACATACACAAAAGAACCAAAGTGAAACTACTAGAAAATAGGAGAATAATTCATTTGAAAACATTAGCATATAGCTATAGTCAAAACATTAAACTTCTAACAAAACCACAAAGGGCTACTAGAGCAAATAATGCGCCACTACTAAAGCAGACCGGAAGCCAAATAAAAGCTCATGAGAGAAGCACGCTGGAAATGGCTGCCAAGGTGTGGAATGCCCAAACGGTAAAGGAACGACGACAAATTCCTGACCTAAAAACTTACAAAAAATATCTGTGCAAAATAAGGCTAGGAAACCCCCAGTAAACTGCACTGCAAAGGGGCATGTGATATGTCACGGCCCACCAGCGGGACGCCCAATGGAAGGTAACCATGCCAAAAGTAGCCAGATAACACACCACACAGCTACGTACAAGCCTATGATATGTAAATAGGAGTAGGCTAGTCTACTAGTAAGAGTAGAAAAATAAATACATATATACCAAGAAAATCCAAAAAAAACTAACATAGGCTACTAACCATACCAACCAATTATCTATCTGCTACTGAAATGCAGGCAATCAAATACCTTATCAGCAGCCACTGTGTGTAAGATAACACCAACACTACAACTGGCCAGCATTGAAAACAAGCCTGGGTCCCCGGGCTTATATGCTATGGACAGTATAAATACAGCCTCAATAAAAGATTAAAAATTTTTTTTTAAAGACAGTCCCACTTTATTTCAGAGGCATGAGAAAAACAAATCCATGAAATTCTTTAACTTTGAATAGACACACATCCATGTGTCTTCACTCACGCAGTGCGCATCTATTGGGACATACGTGGTAATATTTCTTCTGTGCAGAAATAAATGTTGAATAAGTGCACCAGTATATCAGTTGGATATATATAGCATTGCTAGATTTAGTAGCAAAGTGTTTTGTTTTGAAAAGTTCATACTATCAATGGACTATGTAGCTTCAAAGTGGTGCAAATACCTGTCAAAACCTTTGTATTGTTGTAAATATAGTATATTTATGAATAGCTTTGTAGATTACCTTGAGCTGTTGCACTCTTAAACAATTTATTTTACATATAAATCTTCTAGCGGTGTATTGTTGTTTTGGGATGACAGTGCACACTCATGCTGCCTTTATAGTGCCACCTCGCTGGGATACCATGCTGCCAGCACGATGGTCTGACATCCCGCAAATATCAGTCACATTATCCTGACCCTGAACCGATCGGTCTTTGCATTATCCTAGTAATGCCGAGCACCACACACTATCAAATATGGATGTCTTTGCATTGACTCGGTCGGGGATTGATCCCTCGACCTCGCGAATCGGGAGCGACCGCCATCCTATAGTATCATCTTCTGGTGTGAACCAGGTGTTCAGTGCACACTACTGTCAACTAGATACAGTAAAACCTCTCTAAATCGACCGACAATAGGACCGACTTTAAATGGTCCATTTAGGGAGGTGGTCGGTTTTGGGAGTTTAAATTTTTTGTTATCAATACAATGGTATTGTATGGGTGATCGTTTGCAACCCCAAATAAAGCGATCGATAAGTTGTAGTGAGATGGTGTTGTTGGTATTGTAGTGATATGGTGTTGTTGGTATTGTAGTGTGAGATGGTATTGTTGGTATTGTAGTGTGAGATGGTGTTGTTGGTATTGTAATGAGATGGTGTTGTTGGTATTACAGTGTGAGATGGTATTGTTGGTGTTGTGAGATGGTGTTGTTGGTATTATAGTGAGATGGTTTTGTTGGTATTGTAGTGTGGGATGGTGTTGTTGGTATTGTAGTGTGAGATGCTGTTGTTGGTATTGTAGTGTGAGATGGTCTTGTTGGTATTGCAGTGTTAGAAGATGGTGTTGTTAGTATTGTGGTGTGATATGTTGTTGGTATTGTAGTGTGGGATGGTGTTATTGGTATTGTAGTGTGAGATGGTGTTGTTGATATTGTGGTGTGAGATGGTGTTGTTTGTATTGTAGTGTGAGATGGTGGTGTTGGTATTGTAGTGTGAGATGGTGTTGTTGGTATTGTAATGAGATGGTGTTGTTGGTATTGCAATGTGAGCAGATGTTGTTGTTAGTATTGTGGTGTGAGATGGTGATGTTGTTAATGTAGTGTCATATGGTGTTGTTGGTATTGCAGTGTGAGATGATGTTGGTGGTATTGTAGTGTGAGATGGTGTTGTTGGTATTGTTGTGTGAGATGGTGTTGTTTGTATTACAGTGTGAGAAGATGGTGTTGTTGGTAATACAGTATGAGATGATGTTGGTATTGTAGTGTGAGATGGTGTTGTTGGTATTTTAGTGTGAGATGGTGTTGTTGGTATTGTAGTATGATAAGATGGTGTTTCTAGGTAAGAGTCGTCTGGCTCCACTCATTCCTGAAACATTACATATAATATAAATGCGCGTGTGTGTTAGGTGAGAGAGGTTGAAAGAGAATGGGAATGATTGTGTGTGTATGTGCGGGGAGTTGGGAGGGAGGGGGATGGGGGTGAGGGAGGGGAGGGGGGTTACACATAAAACTGAGGCTTATATTATAAGGAGGTACATTTGGGTGTGGATTGGGTGGGATTGGTCGGGGGAGCTGTATTAGTCTTCAGGGTCAAAGAGTGGGTATTAGGGGCGAGAGGTTCTGCACATGGGGTCCGTGAGGTGCGTGGTACATTGTGGGATGGAAGATGTGTGTGTGTGTGTGGTTGGGTGGGGTGGTGGTGGGGGAGGGAGGGAAGCACAGCCCGTGAAAGTGGGTGGTGTGGTATGTGGGGGTTAAGAGAGGGGCAGCGAGTAGGTATGGATATGGGTGTGGATATGTGAGGGAGGGTGGGGAGTGGTGGAAGGTGCGTGTGTGTGTGGGTGGGTGGGTGGGTGCATGGGATGGGGGGAGGGAAGCACATCGTGGTGAAAGTAGACGGTGTGGTATGTGGGGGTGAGAGAGATGGGGGAAGAGAGTGGGGCGGGTGGGGTAGAGAGTAGGTATGGGTATTGGTGGGTGGGGGTGGTGGACGGTGGGGGGAGAGAGGGGCGGGCAGAGAGGCGGGCGGGGGTAGAGTAGGTATGGGTATGGGTGTGAGGGGGAGGTGGGCGGTGGGGGGTAGAGAGTAGGTATGGGTATGGGTGTATGTGGGGGGAGGAGGACGGTGGGGGGATGGGGGGTGGGGTGGGCAGAGAGAGGGCTGGGGGGGGGGGGTAGAGAGTAGGTATGGGTATGGGTGTGGCAGAGTGCGGTGATCAGTGTCCGTGCAGGCTACAGGCAGATCTAGTTCGCCCTGTGATCACGAGAGGGCACTGCGGCCGCCCGCCCGCCGGACCCGGGCCGTCTTAACTGGCGCCCGCCCTGCACGACCGGCTCACGGCATGCTAACATGCCATTGAACATGTCATTAAGCATGAACCGGCACGGGCCCAGGGCGGACCCGGGGCGCCATGCCCCCGGGGCCGGGGGGGGGGCGGGGAAGCCCGGGGGGGGGGGAGGGGGCACGGGTACAGGCGATCCGTCTCCGCTCACTTTGTGTACTGTGTGTCCTGTGTGGATTGTGGGGGTCCGTCGACATATTCAACCAATAGCGAAAGATACCTTCAAGTATTCTCTTACCCCTCCCTCCTTTGACGTCCAATAGCCGATGTTAAAAATCAATGTGCTCTAGAGGCGCTGTTAAATAAAACAAGCTTTCCTCTCTCCCCCCTCCCCTTTTGTGTGTGTGTGTGTGTGTCTGCCAATGGCTCTATGCTGTTTTCGAAGCACATTCTCAAAACAGAAACACGCACACCTTTGCACCGGCCGCGGACCAGACGCGATGACCGAATGAGTTGAGTGTCCATCTCCCGTTTTGGTAGATCGTGGGATTCGAAAGACACGGGTTCGAAGCCCGGTCGAATTTAAACTAATGACATAACAAAATTGATACTTGTCACTGCCTAGCCTGGGGTGTTTGGCATTATTAGGATAGGGCAAGGACTGGTTTGCTCAGTGTCAGGATAATGTGACTGAGTGGGATATCGGGTCATGGTGCTGACGGCCTGATTTTGCAGTCGGACAGCACTATAAAGTTGCCATGAGTGCGTACTGTCACAAGTCGGTACCGATCCTGATATTACCTTAGATGTTGCCAGGATGTAAAACTCCAACAACCAACCTTGAAGTATCCCCCCCCCCCCCTCCACAACCCACCCCCTTTTTTTTTTGGTCTCCCAATGGCTCTCTGGTGTTTTCGAAGCAGATTCTCAGGATTTGAACACGCTGACCTTTGCACCCTCCGTATTCGTCCGTATTTGTTACGGAATCGAACACTGACTACGGAATATGGATTTGTTTGTTTCGATATGCAATAGAAACAATACAATTTTTTTAAACAATGTACATTGCATTGTTTTTATTGTGGGATGATACATGGATATTTTACATATGAATATTACTAGTTGGTTGTTGGGAGGTTTACGTCCTGGCAACATCTAAGGTCATATCATGTGCGTTCATATTATTCTATAACTTTATTTTTCACGGTAATAATGTCATTGAAAGTCATTCAAGGATAGAGAAAATATCTTTTGGCGATACTAAAACCTGCGAGATCGGGCGCACAGTTCTGAACACTGGAGGAATGCGTATTATTGAATGTGCGTGCTAAGGTGATGGCTTGTTAATTGGACGAGTGGGTTCAAATTCCCGGTGAATCAAGTGCAGTTTTGATGGCAATGCGATATTGTTATGAGAGGCATATTCATGAATTATTTAATTAAACAATGCGAGGATAGAAACGTGACGTTTGTACAAATTTATGCCAATGTATGCTCACTTTATGTCGATTTGTTGTGTCCGTTCTGTCCTCTCCCCCTCTCTGTGCTCCCTCCTTCACTCCACTCTCTTCATTCCCCATTCCATTCTTCCCTCCCCCCTCCTTTCTCTCACTTTTTTCTCTCTCCCTCTCGCGTCTTCCTCCTCCCTCTCTCTCCACTCTCCCTCCTCTAACTGTTCTCTGTGGTGGAGTGGTAGAGTGGTTAGAGTGTCTGACTTTTTTCTAGGTCAGACTCCTAATGTGAGGGTCGGCGGTTTGATTCCCCGTGCCCCCAGCTCTGCCAATTTGGATTTCCACCGCTGTGTATAACTTACAGCGTCATCAAAGGCCGGTTGCTCTCATACCATGTCTATGTGGTGTGGGAGGTTAAAAATTCCTTGGGTCAGTAAAAGTGTAGGCTCGGGCTTTCTATCGACCAGCAGTGGAATGAGGAAGACCAGTCGTCTATGACCGAAATTTCCCCTGCTTAAACAACTAATGGACAACAACAACAAAAATCTCGCTCCCTCCTCACTCCCCCCCCCCATGCCCGCCTGCCTCCTTCCTCTCCTCTCCCCACTCTCCCTCCTCTAACTCTCTCCCCCTCCCCACTCCCCCATGCCTGCCTGCCTCCTTCCTCTTCTCTCCCCACTCTCCCTCCTCTGCCCCTCTCCTTCTTCCTCCTCCTTTTCCACCCACACACTCTCTCTCCCCACCTGTCTCTCTATCTCTCTCTCCTCTCTGTCATACACACACGTTCTCTCTCTCTCTCTCTCTTGCAAAGAATTTCGAGATAATTTGAAACAACCAAGCGAGTCTTCATTTCATATTGAGGTCGTACTGCATCAATTGTTGGCATAGCATATACCTGGTGTATATATATACCTGCTGATATTATTAATTCCTTTTGGTTGTTGTTTTTTTTGCGCCTGGCTTATATGCATTAATGAATTCTCGTCTGCAAATGTTACATCTAATTGTCATACATAGCAGTGCAGCCGGTACGTGTCAGCGACTGCTTTAACCAAGTTAAAGCTTGTTTGTTTGTTGTTTTATATCCTAGACACATCTAAGGTCATACCAGGACAGGCACCGACTTGTGACAGTACACACTCATGGCAACTTGGTAGATCGTGGTATTGTTTGTTTGTTGTTGTTTTATGTCCTAACAACATCTACGGTCATATCAGGATGGGTACTGACTTGTGACAGTACGCACTCATGGCGATTTTATAGTGCTGCCCCACTGGGAAATCAGGCCACCAGTACCATGACCCAATATCCCACTCAGTCACATTATCCTGACACTGAGCCATCAAGTCCTCGCCCTATCCTAATAATGCCCAGCGCCAGGCTAGGAAGCGAAAAGTATCACTTTTAAAGTCATTGGTTTGACTCGACCGGGAACAGAACTCCTGACCTTCCGCAAATGAGGCCCGCGCTGTACCGATTAGGCTACCGCGCCCGGTCCAAATTAAAGCACTGTCATCGTAGTAATGCTGCTTTGTAGTAGTAGTAGTAGTAGTAATGGTATTAATGGTAGTAATGGTAGGCATGGTAGTAACGGTAGTAACGGTAGTATGGGAGTAATGGCAGTAGTGGTAGTAACGGTAGCAACGGTAGTAATGGTAGTAATGGCAGTCGTGGTTTCTGTATTAGCAACGAAAAAGTAATAACCAAAGTAAGACATTTTAATAGCAATAATAGGAGTAGTCTGATTAGTACTAATTGCAGTAGTAATTGGGGTAGTAATTAGTAACAGTTATAGCAATAGTAATGGTAATTAACGGTTGTAGCTGGCAATAATAATAATAATAATAATAATAATACCAAGTTGAAACTTATTTAAAAGTGTGTTCGATTGAATTGACGGGCAGACGGCATTTTGGCAAGAGCAGACGACAAAGTGAAGCCGGCGTTGAATGGGTTAAGTAGTGGCGCCCTCTAGTGGATACATGACATGAGATGCACTCACGACAAGCGGGCGACTGCGGCACGACGGTAGGGAGGGGGCTGGGGGCCGGGGGCCGGGGCGGGGGTAGGGGGCGGGGTTTGGGGGATGGTGCCGGGCGTGGCCGTTGACAGACGGCTGAAATTCAGCACAGGAGGGTTGAAATTCAAACGGCCCACTGACTTCCTCCTGTGTTCGGGGTACAACAAGGAAGTCGCCGGTGGTGTGGAGGGGGTGGAGGGGGAGGGGGGGTGACATGCAAACACTTGTCGTGACACTGATGCCGTATCAAATACGGAGGTCAGAGACAAAAGGCACGATCCAAGCATGCCAGCGGCTCGTTAGAAAGCCCGATCCTGAGGTCGTGTGGGTGGTGGTGGCGCGCGGGGAGGGGGTGGGGGTGGGGGTGGGGTTGTGTGTTGTTGTGGGGGGTGATAGGAGGAGTGGGGGAAGGTGGAAATGGGGGAGGACGTTGGTGGGTGGGTGGGTGGAGGTGGGTTGCGATCATGGTGTGGCGTGAATTCTATTTGAAGGTTGCTGTGGAAAGTCATGTCTGAGAGTGATAGCACTGACCTTGAGGTGGAGGGGGAGGGGGTGGTCAGGGCAACCCAGCTGATGGTCACTTCTCATGTAAAGATTTGTGGGGGAGGGGGGGGGGGCATGGACAAACAATCGGCAATGTCCAGGCACCAGAGTTCGGGGTGACCGAATTCAGAATGGACATTGCTTTCCTATTTCTGTGACGAGCCATGAGAAAATAAACACATAGACACATATACACATATATATACACATACACACATAAGCACACAGACACACATATACATAGAGACACGCACAGCAAAACACAGATACACACACATACACATAAACACACACATACATTCATAGACACAAACACAGAGATACAAACAGACACACATACACAAGCAGACACACAAAAATTCGCAGACACACAAACATTCGCAGACACAAGCATTCAGACAGATATATACTCAAACAGACACACACAGACACACACAAGCATAGATAGACACGGAGACACGGACAAACTTTTACAGACACAGAAACACAGACACATAGACACACACAAACATTCACAGACACAAACATACAAACACACATAGACGCACATACACACATACACAACCACACACACGCACTCAGACACGCACCCACCCACATATATATATAATTAAATACTATACGTGTGTGCTCCACTAATGTTGTGTCTATGTCTGCACATGTACGTGTATATACACGTACATGTGCATATATGCACATAGACCAGAGAACACACGCACATAGACCAGATAACATAATAGATCAAAGATCAAATATACATAATTAAACATAATTAAAACACACATATCCAAATATATGTATATGAGCCTGTCTCAAAAGGTGATAACTCTTCTTTTTGTGTTTGCCCACGTAACGATTGACACAAAATAGGACAGAAACGATTACACTGAAAACACAAGGACATTTGCTTCAAATCAATAAGTATTCTATTGGGATTATGAAACACCATGTACAAAAACCAAATCAGTTTATCCTGAGCAAATGCATAAGCAGATAGTATGTTGATCGTTACAATGGACAAAGTTTTGTCCCATATTGCTTAGCACATTTTGAGACAGTCTCATCTATATATATATCTATATAATGTATATATATATATATATATAATATGAACTGTATATATATATATATATAATATATATATATATATATATAATATATGTATGTATGTATGTATGTATGTATGTGGATATACATACGCATGATACAGCACTTGCAATTGTGGACTGTTGATTGGGATTCTCCTCTGAGTAGTAATAGTATACGTCGCAGTGTATGAGCAGTCACCACTGAGATACGGAATAGTTGCTTGAAAGATAGAAAAGAAAAGAAAAATAATATGTGTATATATAGAGAGACAGACAGACAGAGAGAGAACGGGAGAGGGTGGGGAGGGGAGACAGAAGAGAAAGGGGATGGGGAGGGATGTGCCATATTCAGGGCCAGCAGAGGGAATCGGCGTGCCTGCATTTGGCATTAATTCATCGAGGCTGGCCAGGGCAAAGTGTATTGGTTCATGCCGTACAATGCTCGCCCCACCAACCACCAATTTCTAATGCAATCAAATACCACATCCCGCTGCCCACCAACCCTGTGTTTGTAAATTAATATGTATTTGTGGCCGGTCGTGGCGGCGCGGAACCCCCGGGGAGAAGAGGTGGTGATGCTGGACCCGACTGGCCCTCTGGGACTTGAGTAAGGCATGCCATCATTCGAAGACAAAGACCAAGGTGGGCGTCAATGTGCGCGCGCACGACTATTGCCGGGCCCGGTTTGGTCGGCGCTGAGACTGAGAAGACTGAGACTGAGACTGAGAGAGGGCAGGCTTTTAAGGGGATGAAATGCACCACACGCCCTACTTTATATATATATATAGTTATAGATAGTTTTATTAAATATATATAGTTTTAAATATATATATATATAGTTATATATTTATATATACATTACATGTCATATATGATATATATTTATATATATATTACCTAGGGTTGTACTTGTAGCCACCGGGATATATATATATATATATATATATATATATCAGGGTTATGACAAAATGTATATGACAAAATTGGTTGGGTTCGAATTCCATTCTTATATGACGTGTAGTGTTACTAGAACATAAAACCCAGACAAGAATGAGTTAAAGTTTCAGAGTCCGATGAAAACATCAAATTTTCAAAACCAATACACTTATCTACATTTGATTCTACATATTCAACTTAGACACTGGCGCACTTATTAAGCATTTGTTGCTGCATAGAAGGTCGTAATAAGTCAATTAATAGAACCCGTTACTACCAAAGTCTCTGGTGTCAGAGTTTTGGCGTGCTTGCCAACATTATTTTGGCATGTTTTGACGTCAAATATATCCAAACTTAGCAATTTAAAATTAAAGTTACTTCAAACTAAAGTAAAGTACATTATAACGATTAGTATAATATATTTATCTCATAAAATATCAAAAACTCGAAAGCATAGTACTATGCAACTTTAAGTATGGGCGATAATATAGGCAAAACAAAGATAGTTGAAACCTGACTTCCGGCATTGTGTGTGTGTTGGTAATGTTGTATGTGATTATAATAAAAAGACAGTATCCTATACTGGTTTTCTCATGCCCGAATAGAGATTTTCCTCTGCTCATTGCCAAGCTATTTACATTAGTTCCTCTAAATGGCACGGCGGCGCCACCTGCTAGTGGGACTCAACGATCCGGTTAATTTTAGCGTCTATCTGTTTATCTCTGTGTATGTATCAATGTATGTATCAACGTATGTATCAATGTATGTAGGTAGGTATGTATGTGTATGTATGTATCAATGTATGTATGCATGTGTGCAAGAATGTATGTATGTATCAATGTATGTATCAATGTATGTACGTGTATGAATGTATCAATGTGTGTATGCATGTGTGCAAGATTGTATGTATGTATAATATATATGCGTAAAGATGCGCTTTTGTTATTTATATTCACATAATATATTAAGAATAAGCATATATAATTAGGAATAATTAAAAGCATCCATTTGTTCATGTGGTCATGCCAAAGACCCTATAATACTAGGACGGCTCACTGCCCATCTCCCCCATGGTAATGTAAATTTTGCAGTGCCACCTTGTGGTGGGTTTGATCAGCCCAGCTGCTGGTTGGTGTTTCACATGTAAACACATATAATTAATTATATTATACATGAGATAGGTAAGTATGAATACACATCAATATGAAATTGTTATGAACAAATACCCAGCATCATCAGCATCATCATCAGCATCGCCATCATCACACATCTTTCACATTCATATATACATTTATACATATAATATAGCACCTGTTTAACCAAGAGAACAGCCAGCACACCAAGTGGTGGGTTTGATCATTTTGATTACACAGTACAGGCTGAGTGAGCCGTCTTAGTATTATAGGGTCTTTGGTCATACCCATGTATATATATGTTTATACCAGTGAGTGAGTCACTTGCAGGTTTTACGCCATGTCGGGAGCTATGGCCATATTCATGGCGAGATGTTTTTATTTTTCATATTTTATTTTATTTATTTATTTTAATCTGGACTATATGTTTATGCCATACATATTAAAATACAAATATATAAACATCAGGGACCATATGAGGCCTGGAATGTCGTGAACTTCATTTTCCCCCATTTCAAGGAATTGAAAAGCCGTAAATTTAATCTATTTTGAGTAATTAGTATTGAAAAGCCTTGAATTCCATTAAACTGTGCTGACTGATTTAAACTAGTCTGAAATCACCATTCGTTGTTTTTTCCCCTGAAATCCAAATGAAATAGTCTTGAATTCCTATCAAAAACAGCCTTGAAAAGCCTTGAAATAGCATTGAATTTCATATCTTTACATGTGTGAGGACCCTGAAACATATATTACAGTTAAATTGTTACCGTCCAAACGGGTCTATAGGCGATAATGACCAGACATAGCTGGCATACAGTGATTAGCACCCGCCACAGGTGGCGTCAGGGTGGTCAATACTGGTAACTACACAGGGTCAGTTAGATAGGATATAGTGAATATACTATTATATAGTGAACTGAAGATAGATAGTGTCCTTGTTTATAGTCCCATAATAGATTATAGAGCACACATATATATATATATATATATAGCATATGAATCATATACATCTGGGTCAGGATCACGAAATTGGCCAATTAGGGAAAGTTGTCGGCATCGAGCATGGATGTCGGCGTCGATCGGTATAATTATAATTTAGCATTGACAGAGGTGTTGGAAAGTCCTTAAATTTATCCTGAATGTAAAGGTCGAGAAAATACAACAACCTTATTTGTTTCTAGGATAATTTAATATAAAACAAAGAAATGCACTACACTTTAAGAATTACGACGCCGACATCTGGTAAAGTTGTCGGCGTCGATCATTGGATGTCGGCGTCGATCGGTATAATTATAGTTTAGCATTGACAGAGGTGTTGGAAAGCCCTTAAATTTATCCTGAATGTAAAGGTCGAGAAAATACAACAACCTTATTTGTTTCTAGGATAATGCACTACACTTTTAAGAATTGCGACGCCAACATCTTCAATTAATCACCGATTGGCCCGTTTTCGTGAGGCTGACTCATGTATATATATATGTATATATATATATATATATACACATGTATACATATTCACACACCAACACTAGTAACCATCCACCAACAACCCAAACGATATTCAAAGGTACTGCCCACACTCATTAGAACCCACCCGGGCGAACATGGCTCTGAGTAGCCCTGAATTCCCGATAGCAGTTTCAAGTATATTACCGACCAATGTACAGAGTCCGAATGATTTGGACGCAGAACCCCGACCTCCACCCCATCCCCCCAACTCCACCCCCCCCCCCCTCAACCCCCCCCCCCTCCCTCCCCCCAATCGCCTAACTCCCAAACCCCACGACCGCCAAATATTTACAGAGCATGTCTAGGGTATGTTTCCGCCCTAGTCAAGGCCGGTCCGGCGGGGATCGACTGAGCGCATTGACTCAGAAATTGGCTGGCTATACGAGCCGGGGGCCCGGCGCAGAAAGCCCCTCTCCCTCTCCCTCTCCCTCTCCCTCCTCCTCCCCCCGCCCCTCGCCACCCCCTCACCCTCTACCTCCCCCCTTTCCCACTCCCCCGAGTGCTCTTTATGCATAATTCTTAAATCAGTCATTTTAATGGGATCAATCAGCCGTCCAAAGCGCTCATGTTTGTTGCATTGGCCGGCGCCGGTGCAGCCGCTCGCCGGGCAAGGCAGCCCGGGCCCGGGCCCGGCGCAGGCCGGGGGCCCAGCCGGCTTTAATTCGGGACGGACATAAATCAGAGAGAGGCGGCGTGAAACAAGCCCGTCAGCCTGCTGCATTTTAATGATAGTGTCCGCAAGGCTGAGCGTTAGCAACAGGCGCATGGTTCCAGGCGGGCTGCGGAGGCAACACTGGGCTTCAGCGGGCAACTGCGCAGTCAGCTCACACAGGCGCGTCGTGAAGGACTAGTCTACCTGCTGCACAGGGTGGGTTGGTGGTAATGGAAGCTTGGTTGGTGGTTGGTCAGTGGTTTTGGGTTCGTGGTGGGTGGGTGGTGGTTGGTGATGGTTTGTTGATGGTTAGTGATGGTTGGTGGTGGTTGGTTGATGGTTGGTGGTGCTTGGTTGATGGTTAGTGATGGTTGGTGGTGGTTGGTGGTGCTTGGTTGATGGTTAGTGATGGTTGGTGATGGTTGGCGATGGTTGGCGATGGTTGGTGATGGTTAGTGATGGTTGGCGGTGGTTGGTTGATGGTTGGTGATGGTTGGTGGTGGTTGGTTGATGGTTGGTGGTGGTTGGTGATGGTTGGTTGATGGTTAGTGATGGTTGGTGGTGGTTGGTTGATGGTTAGTGATGGTTGGTGGTGGTTGGTTGATGGTTGGTGGTGCTTGGTTGATGGTTAGTGATGGTTGGTGGTGGTTGGTTGATGGCTACTGATGGTTGGTGGTGGTTAGTGATGGTTGGTGGTGGTTGGTTGATGGTTGGTAGTGGTTGGTTGATGGTTAGTGGTGGTTGGTTGATGGTTAGTGATGGTTGTTGGTGGTTCGTTGATGGTTGGTGGTGGTTACTTGATGGTTACTGATGGTTGGTGATGGTTGGTTGATGGTTAGTGATGGTTGGTGGTGTTTGGTTGATGGTTAGTGATGGTTGGTGATGGTTGGTTGATGGTTAGTGGTGGTTGGTGGTGGTTGGTTGATGGTTAGTGATGGTTGGTGATGGTTGGTTGATGGTTGGGTGATGGTTAGTGATGGTTGGTGGTGGTTGGTTGATGGTTAGTGATGGTTGGTGATGATTGGTTGATGGTTAGTGATGGTTGGTGATGGTCGGTTGATGGTTAGTGATGTTTGGTGGTGGTTGGTTGATGGTTAGTGATGGTTGGTGATGGTTGGTTGATGGTTGGTGGTGGTTTGTTGATGGTTAGTGATGGTTGGTGGTGGTTGGTTGATGGTTAGTGATGTTTGGTGATGGTTGGTTGATGGTTAGTAATGGTTGGTGATGGTTGGTGATGGTTGGTTGATGGTTAGTGATGGTTGGTTGATGGTTAGTGATGGTTGGTGATGGTTGGTTGATGGTTAGTGATGGTTGGTGGTGGTTGGTTGATGGTTAGTGATGGTTGGTTGATGGTTGGTGGTGGTTGGTTGATGGTTAGTGATGGTTGGTGGTGGTTGGTTGATGGTTAGTGATGGTTGGTGATGGTTGGTGGTGGTTGGTTGATGGTTAGTGATGGTTGGTGATGGTTGGTGATGGTTGGTGAGGTTGGTGATGGTTGGTTGATGTTGGTGGTGGTTGGTTGATGGTTACTGATGGTTGGTGGTGGTTTGTTGATGGTTAGTGATGGTTGGTGGTGGTTGGTTGATGGTTAGTGATGGTTGGTGATGGTTGGTTGATGGTTAGTGGTGGTTGGTGGTGGTTGGTTGATGGTTAGTGATGGTTGGTGATGGTTGGTTGATGGTTGGTGATGGTTGGTGATGGTTGGTGGTGGTTGGTTGATGGTTAGTGATGGTTGGTGATGGTTGGTTGATGGTTAGTGATGGTTGGTGATGGTCGGTTGATGGTTAGTGATGGTTTGTGGTGGTTGGTTGATGGTTAGTGATGGTTGGTTGATGGTTGGTGGTGGTTTGTTGATGGTTAGTGATGGTTGGTGGTGGTTGGTTGATGGTTACTGATGGTTGGTGATGGTTGGTTGATGGTTAGTAATGGTTGGTGATGGTTGGTGATGGTTGGTGATGGTTGGTGATTTGGTGATGGTTGGTGATGGTTGGTGGTGGGTGTTGGGTGGTTGGTGGTTGGTGGTGGTTGTGTGTTGGTGATGGTGGTGATGGTTGGTGTGGTGGTTGTGGTGGTTGGTGGTGGTTGGTGATGGTTGGTGAGGTTGGTGATGGTTGGTTGATGGTTGGTTGGTGATGGTTGGTGGTGGTTGGTTGATGGTTAGTGATGGTTGGTGATGGTTGGTGATGGTTGGTGAGGTTGGTGGTGGTTGGTTGATGGTTGGTTGGTGTTGGTGGTGGTTGGTTGATGGCTACTGATGGTTGGTGGTGGTTGGTTGATGGTTGGTGATGGTTGGTGGTGGTTGGTTGATGGTTAGTGATGGTTTGTGGTGGTTGGTTGATGGTTGGTGATGGTTGGTGAGGTTGGCTGATGGTTACTGATGGTTGGTGTTGGTTGGTTGATGGTTAGTGATGGTTGGTGGTGGTTGTTTGATGGTTAGTGATGGTTGGTGATGGTTGGTTGATGGTTTGTGGTGGTTGGTTGATGGTTGGTGGTGGTTGGTTGATGGTTGGTGAGGTTGGTGATGGTTGTTTGATGGTTGGTGGTGGTAGGTTGATGGTTAGTGATGGTTGGTGGTGGTTGGTTGATGGTTGGTAATGGTTGGTGATGGTTGGTGATGGTTGGTGAGGTTGGTTGATGGTTAGTGATGGTTGGTGGTGGTTGGTTGATGGTTAGTGATGGTTGGTGATGGTTAGTGATGGTTGGTGATGGTTGGTGATGGTTGGTGATGGTTGGTATGGTTGGTGATGGTTGGTGATGGTTGGTGATGGTTGGTGATGGTTAGTGATGGTTGGTGATGGTTGGTATGGTTGGTGATGGTTGGTGATGGTTAGTGATGGTTGGTGATGGTTGGTGATGGTTGGTGATGGTTGGTGAAGTTGGTGATGGTTGGTATGGTTGGTGATGGTTAGTGTTGGTTGGTGAGGTTGGTGGTGGTTGGTTGATGGTTGGTGGTAGTGGAAGGTTGGTTGGGATCCTCCACACAGCTTGTACATGGTTCCTCTATGAAATAGTACTGAAACATGGCTGAACGTACTAGTTATAGAGAAGGGCTATAAACCAGGGAGTACCATGAGGCCCCTGAGATATTCTTTAACCCAAAAATAGCACAATGCCTGCTTTGAATAATTGTGCATTTAAAGCTCATTTACTTTATTTTATAGCCTATGTAAATTTCACTAATGTTGCTCATGCCTCACTTAGCAGACTATGATTATGCAATCTCCAGCTTAGGAAGTATGAGATTGATTCCCCCGCGGAGAATTACTGCGAGTAATCTGCGGATAGTCTTAGTAGTTCTGAGTTAAGATACATGTAGTTGAAAATCAATATTGAAAAAAAAAGGATATACCGAACATTTGAGTAAGGAATGCATAATTTTGTTAGAAGAATCACATGACCAAATCTTTAATGTTGCTTAATCCGATGAGACCGTTTAATTTTAGAAGCTGAAACACTGGCCTGGGAAATCGCCAGGTTTCAGAGGGTTGTGTGTGTCTCACTCCTGACCAGAAATGCTGTCGTTCAATAGTGAAAGCTGTCCGCTCAGACTCCTATACTGCTTACTACGGATGCGGTTGTTTGGTTGTTGGGAGTTTTACGTCCTGGCAACATCTAAGGTCATATCAGGATTGATACCGACTTGTGACAGTGCACACTCTTGGCGACTTTATAATGCTGCTCCACTGGGAAATCAGACAGCCCGCACCATGACTCGCTATCCCACTCACTCTCATTATCCTGACACTGAGTTACCAGTCCTTGCCGTATCCTATTAATGCCGATCGCCAGGCTAGGACTAGGTAGATAAAGGATTCACCCAGTACTCGCAGTTTACAGGTGAATACCAACCCTATATAAAAATGGTAAAAAAAGCGGGTTAATGAAATGAGAGCCTTATTTCACAATCTAAGAAGCAAGATTTATTCTTTGTAGATGTCTTCATATTTACCCGCTACCTTTGAGTTGAGAAATATAATAAAATAGCTAGTTTAATATGATTTAAAATTAAAATCGACGGCGTTCTATGGCCGCCATCTTGGATTTTTTCATTCTCTCCCATTTCACCAAATCTGTGCCAATGTATGTAGCCATTTGATCATGTAACCACAGTTTCTACTTCATGTTCCATACTAAAGCTATTTTTGCCCGTATTTACACTACATTGTCGTTCACTCGTGTACTTCAAGTACCTGGTGAATCTTTTATCTAGGACTAGGAGGCAACACGTATCAATTTTATAACTCATTGGTTTGACTCGACCAGGAACCGAACTCTCGACCTTCCACACGCGAGGCCCACACACTACTGATTCGGCCACCGCGCCCGATACAGCTGGGGCTGTGGAGAGGTGGGTAGGTGGGGTTGGGTAGATGGGGGAGGTAGCGGTGGGGGAGGCGGGGCTGTCATTCCCGACTTGAATGGTCATTCCAAATGACCGGTAAACTAGCTATTTTTAAGGGTTTAACCACAACCTAACATTCTGCCTCCGACCTAGTTGCCATTGTGGTTGTGTGCGTGTGTATATATATGTGTAAGTGTGGGTTTTATGTATTTCATGTATATTATGTATACATGTATTATGTATGTATTGTATACAGTATATACATCTATATAAATAATGCGCACTATAAGTGTATCACGCAGGTTATCACTAGACCTGTAGGCCTACTCACGACCACCACGGCCTTCTTGTCTCAAACACCAACACCCTGAAGCAGGTACCTCCACATAGATCACGTGACCTGAAGCTGTCATATATCGATACCCAATGAAAGAACGCCAAGGTCGCGCTGTTATACGTGAGTGGTGGTGATAACACATTTTGTCTATGACCGGACGCGGTAGAGCGCAGGCTCCCCGTGCGGAAGGTCACGAGTTCGATTCCCGGTCGAGTCAAACCAATGACTTAAGAATTGATACTTGTCGCTTCCTGGCCATGTGCTCAGCATTACTAGGATAGGGTAATGACTGGTTAGCTCAGTGTCAGGATAATGTGACTGAGTGGGATATCAGGTCATGGTGCCGGCAACCTGGTTACCCAGTGGAGCAGCACTATTAAATCACCATGAGTGCGCACTGCCGCAAGTCGGTATCTGTCCTAATATTACCTTAGATGTTGCCAGGATGTAAAACTCCAATAACCAACCAACCATTCTGTCTATGTGATATGTGTTGTAGAAAGTACCCTGGTAAGCTAACTCAGTCCAATCATGCTGGTATCAGACTGGCCCTAGTTCAATATCAGTTATCATCGGCTATACTTTGGTCTTTTAGGTGTTAAGGAGAATTTAAAAAATGTCATGCTATTGCAGTGGTGTTTGTAACCACATAAATGCATATATATACCTGACCCTTACTTTCGTATTCGTAGGTTCGTAAGAATCTCAAGCTAAGATTCTATATACATGGTATGCCGTATGCGAAATCGAATGTGACAAAAAATGGAAAAGCATGTAAATGCACGGTGGTGCTTCCATATGTCCGGTTGCAAATGCGAATGTGAATATGAAGACGGCAAAGTGGATCACTCAATGGACCGATCGGTGTGAATGCGAATGTCAATGCGAATACGAATGTGAATGCGAATGCAAATGCGAATGTCAATGTGAGTGCGAATGCAAATGCGAATGTCAATGCGTGTGCAAATGCAAATGTCAATGCGAATATGAATGTGAATGTGAGTGCGAATGTGAATGTCAATGCGAGTGCGAATGCGAATGTCAATGCGAGTGCGAATATCAATGTGAATGAGAATGCGAATGCAAATGGGAATGGGAATGCGAATGCGAATGCAAATGCAAATGCAAATGCGAATGGCATGCTGCATAGCATGTGTACGAAATCGTAGGTTCAGTAACACATCAACTTACACGTAAGTCTAGTATAACATAGCTATCATATTCATTATTCTAAATGCTAGCAATATTAGTGTAGTGTAATGCTATTGTGGCCATAACCTATGCTGCCAATATATACTCCATATATATTCATATACTCTCTATCAACATTATCATTTGCAGACTCGGATTTGGACTAGATATATTGTTAGTTTACAAAGCCAGTATGGGCAAATTTACATATAATATATCAAATATATAAGATTGAAAAAAATATATATCATAATATACAGTATATAATTAATGTAAGGATGTATATTATTATAATCCACATAATATATTTTAAGTGTATTATGCATATAATGTATACGGTATATACATATATATAACTAAAAGCGAATGTGTGTGTGTCTTTGTTTGTATGTGTGTTCACATGACCGTGGTTAGTAATACTATCCCCGCTTGTTGTATATCAAGTATATAACTTACATAATGTACATAATCTATATAATATATTGCAAACTAAAAAAATACAACTAACCAAAGTCAGAGTATGCATCAGCTAATGACGACAGTCTGTTTGGTGCAGTGTATTTGTGATTATACAAGGTCAAGGCCGTAGGGAGCAGCCATTTCGCTGTTACTTGGCGTTCAATGGGAATAACATGCATACACAAGAGACTGCATGTTAGATCTGGCCCCTTGCGTCATTAATCTTCCAAATGGTAATATCGGTAATTAGAAATAAAACGAATAGTAATAGGCTACGGACAAATATATGTAGATCCCGACATTTTTGTGTCCCGAAATGTTCTTCCAACTTTGCTCTTGATAAAATATATATAAACCTATATACAGTTGGTTGATTGGTTGTTGGAGTTTAGCATCCTGGCAACATCTAAGGTCATATCAGGATCGGTACCGACTTGTGAAAGTGTGCACTCATAGCGACTTTATAGTGCTGCCCCACTGGGAAATCAGGCCACCGGCACCATGACCCGATATCCCACTCAGTCGCATTATCATGACTCAGAGCCAACCAGTCCTTGGCCTATCCTAATAATGCCGAGTGCCTGGCTAGGAAGTGACAAATATAATTTTTGTTAGTTATTGCTTTGACTCGACCAGGGTTCGAACCCGTGTGTTCGAATTCCACAATCTACCAAAACGGGAGACGTTATATATATAATGTATATATAAAAATATATACATATATACATGTATACATGTATACATGTGTATACATGTGTATACATGTATACATGTGTATATGTATACATGTATACATGTATACATGTATACATGTATACATATATACATATATACATATATACAAGCTCTGGATGATTAGGTTATATATTTCAGGCTAGGATGAGCCTATATAGCACTAGCAGGGGTACAGTATTTTGCATAGTTGATGTTGTCCATAGGTAGGTGTACGATGGGGACCAGTGCTGCTGGGCAGGGAACAGCACACAGCCGCCTCCTGGTGGCGGATGCGTGAACTAATGCAGGCCCGGCACGCACCGCCTGCCTGCCTGACTGGCGACTCGCAATCGTCGCAAAACGTCCTAGTTTCACTCTCAGTTTTTCTTTTCTTTAAATGAACTTATTGTTTTTGACTAGTTGTGCATTTTTCGGAAATTGTCGTCTCGGAGATTGCTGATTGCTTTTTCTTGCATCCAAGGCGGGAAGGCCGAATCGGTAAGAACGTCGGGTGGCTTCCAGTGCGGAAGGTAGTGCGGTTCTAAATACAGGCCGAATCAAACCAATGGTTTACAACATTCATATTTCTTCCTACATAGCATTGTGCTCGGTATTAATACTAATAATAGGATATGGCGATGAATGGCTTGCTCAGTTTTGGGATAATGTGACTGAGTGCGATATCGGGTCATGGTGCCGGTGGGCTGATTTCCCAGTGGGGCAGCACCATAAAGGCACCATGCGTGCGCACTGTACCAAGTCGGTACCTATCATGATATGACCTTAGATGTTGCCAGGACGTAAAACTCCAATAACCAACAAACTTATTTTAAAGTTACTAATCATGTCCCCTGATAGGGATGCTGCACTGTGTTTATATTTCAGGCGGCTGTGTGTGTGTGTGCGTGTGCGTGTTGGAGATTGGTTGTTGGAGTTTCACATCCTGGCAACATCTAAGGTAATATCAGGACAGGTACCGACTTGTGACAGTGCGCATTCATGGGAACTTTATCATGCTGCCCCACTGGGAAAGCAGGTTGCCAGCACCATGACCCGATATCCCACTCAATCACATTATCATGACACTGAGCTAACCAGTCCTTGCCCTATCCTATTAATGCCGAGCGCCAGGCTGGGAAGTGACACATATCAGTTTTAAAGTGATTAGTTTGACTCGACCCTTAACCGAACTCCCGACCTTCCGCACGCGAGGCCCGCGCTCTACCGATTCGGCCACCGCGTCCGGTCGTGTGTTGGAGAGGGAAGGGGTGAGGCTGGGTGGGGGAGTGGGAGGGTGAGGGAGGGAGGGTGCAGCAGGGAACAAGCCGTAAAATTCAGGGATGAAAGATCTCCGCGATTCCGCGGATTTCCGAGATTTTTCAATCCCACAGCACCATCAGCGTATACTAATTATTATTATTATTATTATTATTATTATTATTATTATTATTATCCTCTTCTTTGATGGTACTGACGCTGCAGCACTATCAGCGTACACTACTAATATTAATAAATGCTCCAAGCGTTGCAGCACTATCAGCGTACACTACTAATACATGCTTCAAACGGTGCAGCACTTTCAGCGTATACCAATATATTTAAAACCTGACTTCCGGAAATTTTCCACGATTCCCTGACAATGTTAAGCCTATGGGAGAATATCAGCATTTCCGCTTTTTTTCCCGGAGACCACTTTCAACCCTGGAAGTTGCACCTTCAGAGCATTTCGACCTGTGCAACTGCGTCGTTATTAGGTTAGTTATTGTTAAGTGCAATATTGCATTCCTCATAAATTGTGTAATTGTGTAAAGCTGTCGTCTGCCTCAGCTGTCTCTGGTTTCGGTGCAAGCAAATGATTACATCGGCCATCCCATAATTTGGCGGAAGTGTTGTCTCGGATTGGTGATGCTTTTCACTTGTATTTTAGAGAGAGAAAAAGAAGTGGGAGAGAGAGAGAGGGAGTCAGGGGTGGGGGGGGGGGGGTAATATACACCAGCATGGAGATTATCATAGCACAGGTTTCACCTGGTACATGTATTGATGGAGTTCCCTTCTCTCTCTCTCTCTCTCTCTCTCTCTCTCTCTCTCTCTCTCTCTCTCTCTCTCTCTCTCTCCCTCTTTTGTCTGAGTGTATGTTCTGCTTTCTGTAGTTTGTTGGCGGTTTTGGGGCGGTTTTTGGCGGTTTTTGCTGAATGGGAGTGGCAGATGCCATGTAGCCATGTTTTCTTTGTGCGCATCCACATAAGATGGTGGAAGACTTGGGCACTAAAATGAGTCATGCATGTATTCTGTTAGCTATATCATTTACCTTCAAATGCTATGAGGTCATGCATACTATACACCTTTTTGGATTATATATATATATAAATATATATATATGCAAACTAGATGTATACATATGTGCATATATATGTACTTTATATGCATTTATGTAAGTATATATCTATGTATGTACGGTAAAACCTCTCTATACCGACCCCTCTACAGATCGACCACTCCCCTATATCGAGCGCTTTATTTGGGTCCAATCAATATCATTGTAAGGATATTCTAACTCTCTAAACCGACCACCTCCTTAATTGGACCACTTAAAGTTGGTCCCACGGTCGGTCGATTTAGAGAGATGGACAAATATATGTAGATCCCAAAATTTGTGTGTCCCGAAATGTTATTCCAACTTTGTTGTATACTATATGTATATATATATTTCTATATGTTGTTATGTATGTGTAGTATATGTGTATGTATATATATATATGTGTATATTTCTATGTATCTGTATATGAATATATTTATATATGTGTATTTGTATATATGTGTATATTTTTGTATATGTGTATATGTGTTTATGTATATATTTTTATATATATGTATTATGTATATATATATATATATATATATATATATATACGGATATACAACAATATACACACATATACATTATGTATCTGCTGCATACTTCTTTTCTATGTGTATTTGTGTATATGTGTATATGTGCATATGTGTTTATGTATATATTTATGTATATGTATTATGTATATATATATATACGGATATACAACAATATACACACATATACATTATATAGTTGGTGCATACTTTTTTTCTACATGTATTTGTGTATGTGGGTATATGTGTATTTGTGCATATGTGTTTATGTATATATTTATGTATATGTATTATGTATATATATATATATGGATATGCAACAATATACACTCATATACATTATGTATCTGCTGCATACTTCTTTTCTATGTATTTGTGTATATGTGTATATTTTTGTATATGTGCATATGTATATATTTATAGATATGTATATGTATTATGTATATATATACAGACATACAACAATATACACACCTATACATTATGTACCTGCTGCATGCTTCTTGTCTTGCTGCATTAAAGCTGCATAGTCCAATGAAGCATCACATTTTCAAAACCAAAATAATTATTTAGATTTGATTCTATATATCTAACTTAGATATTAATGCACTTATTAAGCACTTGTTTCTGCATAGAAGGCAATACTGAGTCAATTTAACAGAACCTGTTTATGCAGAAGTCTATGGTGTCAGAGTTTTGGTAAGCTTGCCAAAACTTATTTTCCATGTTTGCACTCAGAATATCTCAAAAGTTAACCATTTAAAATAAAAGTAACTTTGAACTAATGTAAAGTAGATACTAGTGATCGATCTAATATATTTATCTCAGAAAAAATACAGAAATCCAAAACCATCGGACAATGCAACTTTAATTGATTAAACAGAGACAATTTCAATGGCGGACAATTGGTCCTCCTCAGTCCACTGCTCTTTTCTTCCCCTATCCAGGTAATGCCAAAAACCAGGCTAGGGGGCAACACCTATGAATTTCTAACTCACTGGTTTGACTCGGCAGGGGTTCGAACCCCATGGTTTGAATCCGCCGATCAGTCAGTCCTGGAAGCGGAACGTCCAAGTCTTTTGTTGATGCGGACCTGAATAATAATTGTACGGTCCACTCCATTCCACAACAACATGTGTAGTGGGCGTCCGGAATGCAGTCAAAGCAATACTAGTGCTGCCTCTTGCGGTTGGTGTCGTCAATATGTTCCTCTGGCAATCTCTACCATTCGACGGCGACAAAAAAAACCCGCAAAAAAACCTTCTTTTTTTTTAAACCCACACATGTTCGTCATTGAAATTTATTAGGGACATTTCGAATAAGCTAACCATGTTAATCGAAAGAACATGGCATATAATTTACATGGATAGCACCGGCGTCCTGATATAACCATATATGTTGCCAGGTCGTTATACCCCAACAAATAAATAAATGGATAGCACTGACCGATTTCTATGAAGAAATAATAAGGTCAGGTTTGTAGGAGAATAAAAAAAGATGATTTCTACAAATGAATGTATATGAGGTCTGGAGACATATGGAGAAGTGATGCTGTACTGGAACTGTTTGTTCAATTTGAATGTATGGGGGACACTTATGAGGATTGGCTACCACAGGTAGGGTTGTGGTCAATGTCACACTCTGTCAACCGATATGTATAAACATATAGTTCTTGTTAACAAGATGTTTATATACCCGGGGAGCAATAAACCGATTTTCCTGCGGATACCAGCCATCTCCTCCATGTGACAATGTCGGTCGTTCGTTGGAGTTTTATGTCCTGGTAAAATCTAAGGATAAGTACCGACTTGTGTCAGTGCGCACTCATGGCAACTTTATAGTGCTGCCCCACTGAGAGACCAGGCCGCCTGCACCATGACCCGATATCCCACTAAGTCACATTATCCTGACATTGAGCTAACCAGTACTTGCCCTATCCTATATTGCCGATCGCCAAGCTAGGAAGCGACAAGTATCGATTTTGTAAGTCATTAGTTTGACTCGACCGGGAATCGACTGCCCGATCTCCCGCATGGGAGGCTGCGCCCTACCGATTCAGCCACCGGGGTTTCAAGCGGATGCCAGACATCTCCTTGATCATGTGACAATGAACCTTCGTTAGCCCCATTACTCTGCTAAATGCTGCGATATTATTTTTCTGTTAACAAACATATTTACAAATATAAACTACAAACACCACTAAAGCGGCTGTCACACCTCGCCAGATTGAGCATTGGACAGAATTGTCTAGTCCAGGCGTCATAAGTATCAAAATGTATTAAAATGTGTCAAAATGTTGCGATATCGGGTCAAAGGCCGCTGGACAAATGAACATGAAACGGAAATGAAACGGACATGAAACGGACATGAACGGATAGCCAACGGACGGTAAGTGGACTAAACGGACTCAAACTGGACAAGAACCGTAGACGTCAGTCTGGTGGCATCCGTTCCTAGTTTTGTGCATGTTCAAAACTTGTACAGACACAAAACAGACTTTTTTCGGTTTCTTTCCGTTTCCCCCAATCCGGTGAGGTGTGACAGGGCCTTAAAAAACAGCAGGTAAGATTTGTTTCTTTACTGCAGCTTGCCTAATGGGTGGCTGTTTTTTTTATTTCCTTGTGGCTGGCATTAAAACCGCATAATCTCACGAAAGTATCTCATTTTCAACAACAAATATCATTCGCTAGATTTATTCTACATGTCCAACTTAAAGCTGCATAGTCCGATGAAATATAAAATTTTCAAAACTAAACTAATTATCTAGATTTGATTTTACGTATCTAACTTAGATACTGATGCACTTATTACGCATTTGTTTCTGCGTAGAAGGCAATACTGAGTCAATTTAACATAACATGTTACTGCAGAAGTCTATGGTGTCAGAGTTTTGGTAAGCTTGCCAAAACTAATTTTCCATGTTTGCACTCAAAATATCTCAAAAGTTTACGATTTAAAATAAAAGTAACTTTGAACTAATGTAAAGTAGATACTAGTGATTGATCTAATATATTTATCTCAGAAAAAAATACAGGAATTCAAAACCATCGGACTGTGCAACTTTAAATACTGATGCATTCATTAAAGCTGCACAGTCTGCTGAAGCATCAAATTTTCCAAAGCAAGGCAGTTATGTAGATTTGATTCTACATATCTAACTTAGATACTGCTGCCCTTGCTAAGCATGTGCTGTCACACAGGAGGGAATACTGAGTCAATTTAATAGAACCTGTTACTGCAGAATCGTATGGGGTCAGATTGTTGGCATGCTTTGTTTGTTTAACAACCGCCCCCCCCCCGCCCCCCCAGCACGAAAAGTAGACAACGGATATTGGGGAAAGGGAGTTTTGGCATGCATGCCGAAATCAATTTGGCATGTTTGCATTTCAAATATCTCAAAAGGTGGCCATCTAAAATCAAAGTTACTTCAAATTAAATTCAGGTAGCTAATAGCAATCAATTTAATATCTTTATCTCAGAAAAATGACAGAATCTCAAGACCATCGGACCATGCAACTTTAAATGCTCATTGTTATTTGGTGGTCCTGAGCTATACGCTTAGGTTGCTACACCCGACAATAGGTAAACAAAAATCAGCATGTCCAACATTTCGGTGTGCACACCAAAATGAATCTTTTCATTTCAATTATCTCCAAAAATTTAACATTTTCAAATAATACTAACCTCAAAGTAAATTAGATTGTAATAATGAATCTATTATATCTGTCGTGGAGGGTGGTGAAAATAGGAAATATTGCGCGTAGAGCGGGAATCGAACCCACGTCTCTTGAACTCCGGGCGAGTGTGATAACCATTACACCACCTAGGCTCCTTGATGTCATCACACTATCCACGCCCACCTGTCTATGTGGCTCTTTAAGCGGCTGTCACACATCACCGGATGTGTCAAAGTGTTGCGACCACGGGTCTATGAACGGACATGAAACAGACATGAAACGCTCATGAAACGGTCATGAAACGGACATGAAACAGACATGAAACGGACTTGAAACGGACAGCCAATGGAAACGGACTTGAAACGGACAGCCAATGGACAAAACAAACTCAAACTGGACAAGAACCGTAGACGTCAATCCGGCGGCATCCGTTCCTAGTTTTGTGCATGTTCAAAACATGAACGGACACAAACTGGACTTTGTTCGGTTTCTGTCCATTTCCGCAAATCCAGGGATGTGTGACAGCCACTTTACCTGAGAGGTTAGTGCAGACTACTACATATCTACAAAGACCCTATAATACTAAGACGGCTCACTCAGCCTGTACTGTGTAATCAAAATGATCAAACCCACCACTTGTTGTGCTGGTTAAACAGTTGCTATATTATATGTATAAATGTATATATATATGAATGTGAAAGATGTGTGATGATGGCGATGATGATGATGCTGATGATGATGTGTATTTGTTCATAGCAATTTCATATTGATGTGTCTTCATACTTACCTATCTCATGTATAATATAATTGTATGTGTTTACATGTGAAACACCAACCAGCAGCCAGCTGATCAAACCCACCACAAGGTGGCCATGGGAGAGATAGGGAGTGAGCCGTCATAGTATTATAGGGTCTTTGATATCTAAAATCACAACAACAACAAGTATGGCAGAAACCCCAAAACATGGGGATTTGTGCAACTTGAATGTCCTGGGACTGAATGCTTTGATCATGGATTCTGAAGAGTCCTGCTCCCATTGTGTGGGCCAAACATTTGATATCAAACACTGTTATCCAAATGCAAACTGGTCATATCGCATGGAGGTTGGTTCAGGAACATTCAGGTGGTGTAAACACTTGAGTGGAGAATTGATTGCAGTAAACACAAAAAGGAACAGCACGCCCCCGTGTGGTTTAGAAACACATTCAATGGAAACCTAATATCACCGAATGTTTTTAAAGGGGCACTACCATTAGTAACAATAACATGACCAACACATCTTTGCTCATTCATAGTTGTGTTATGATTGAATATGACCAATTGGTTGTTTGGTTGTTTGTTTGTTGGAGATTGATGTCCTGGCAACATATAAGGTCATATCAGAACGGGTACCGATTTGTGATAGTGCGCACTCATGGAGACTTTATAGTGTTGCCCCACTGGGAGACCAGGCCGCCAGCACCATCATCCTAGTGGGGCAGCACTATAAAGTCACCATGATGTGAGCACTGTCACAAGTCCTGATATGCTCTTAGATGTGGCCAGGACGTAATACTCCAATATATATATATATATATATATATATATATATATATGAAGTATCCATCTGAGTACCGGAAGTAGGCCTGGAGGTGGACGCTTTATTAATAATCCGGTGTGAGTGTGATTTCTGGCGTGGTTTCGTTAGTACAACTACGCCGACGGCGACAGGCGGTGAGGGCGAAGGTGAGGGCGGAGGCGATGGCCGGGAGGGGGGAGAGGCGGGGCCGGGAGCGGGGGGGGGGGGGGAGAAGCGTGGTCGCCGTGTGTTGCCATTAGCCACGGTCGACTTTAAGGGCTGTCTTTGTGTGTCGTCTCAAGACGTGCGACTGACGAAGGCCGACCCCGTGTTTTCGACAGGTCCGATCAGCGTATGTCATTCCCGACCAGCTCTGCCCGGCCCTCATCCCTGACCCCTGGCCGCCCGCCCAAAAGCCTCGGCCGAATTATACAAAATAGCTGCAGCCAATGCCTGCCACACTGCATGCCTCATACCGAATCAGCGGCCACACGCCGAGAAGGTCACGGGTGGAGCGCCCCGTCCCGATCAGCCACACCCCTTGCTGAGCCCCGCCCCGCCCCGCCCCGCCCCGCCCCGCCCCGCCCCTCCTAGCTCAGCCCCACCCCTCCTAGCTCAGCCCCACCCCTCCTAGCTCAGCCCCACCCCGCTCAGCCAGCCCCGCCCCACCACCCGGCCCCGCCCCGATCAGCCCCGCCCTGCCCGCTGCGCCCCGCCCCACCCCACTCAGCCCCAAACCTCCTAGGTCAGCCCCACCCCGCTCAGCCCCACCCCGCCCCGTCCCGATCAGCCCCACCCCGTGCTGCGCCCCTCCCGCCCCGCCCCGCCCCGCCCCGCCCGCCCAGCCTCATCCCGCCCCGTCCCGATCAGCCCCACCCGCGCTGCACCCCGCCCCACCCCACTCAGCCCCACCCCTCCCACCGCTCCCCATCCCGCCCCATCCACACTCCGCCTTGTCATGCCCTCCGCCTCACCCCCGCCCCCGCCGCGTCCTGTCGCGCCGCATTCCCGCCGCCGGTCACACTGCCTTTTGCCGAGAACTGAATAAAGTATAAATCCGGAATCGGATTAAGTCTATCAGTTGGAGAATCTTGTTTTACGGCGAGGCCACGGCCCGGGCAGCAACATGTGGACAGCCGGGGTCGCCTTATGATATCAACTTTCACGGAAGCCTGCCTGCCTGCCGTATGTGTGTATGTGTGTGTGTGAATGCAGAAGAGCGAGCAGCAGATAAATCCATTACCTATCGTTGTGGCCAAGGCGGCATTTTTCTCTTTGTTTGATTCTGACTCTCGCTCCTTTATTTGGGTCCCAACAATACGATTGTAACCATATTAAACCCCCTAAACCGACCACCTCCCTAAATGGACCACTTAAAGTCGGTCCCAAGGTCGGTCGATGTAGAGAGGTTTTACTGTATGTATATATATATATATATATACACATACACATACACATACACATACATACATAGAGCTACAGTTAAGACACATTTCAATGTATGTATCAACTGTAGCTTTATGGTGGAATCAATTTGGTAAATTTTCTCCCAGTCAACCTGAATGAGTGTTAGAGGGATGGGTTCCATGACCGAGCTGGTTGAGCAGAAAGAGGGGGACAGGTGGGCAGAGAGAGCGGTGTGATTAGAGAGGAGTGCACGAGCAGAGAGTGCGTAGACTTGGAAAGGTGACTGAAACAAGGAGCGGGGGAGATGGGGAAAGGGGGGATAATGGGGGTAGGGGTAGAGGGAATTGCCGACGGAAGGTGCATAAAAGAAAGGTTGATTGGTTGTTGGAGCTTTATGTCATTGCAACATCTAAGGTATTATCAGGACGGCTACCGACTTGTGACAGTGTGCATTAATGGTGACTTTATAGTGCTGCTCCACTTGGAAATCAGGCCCCTGGCACCATGACCCAATATCCCACTCAGTCACATTATCCTGACACTGAGCTAACCAGTCCTTGCCCTATCCTATTCATGCCGAGCACCAGGTTAGGAAGCGACAAGTATAAATTTTATAAGTCATTGGTTTGACTCGACCGGACAATGAACTCCTGGCATTCCGCATGTGAGGCCCGTGTTCTGCCGATTGGGACACCGCGCCCAGTTGGGGTAGAAGGGAAAAGGAGGACACCGTGTGTGTTGGTGGGGGGGGGGGGGGAAGAAAGGGAGGTGGTGGAATAAAGGGAGGGAGGGGGGGGGGGTTAAAAGAGGGAGAGGTGGTGAACAGACAGGTGACTAATGGAGTAGAGATGGCTGAGTGGAGATGTTGAGTGAATGGGTGAAGGGCAAATGAGCAGAAGGGTGAGTAGGGTGGGTGGAGACTGGAGACCAACCAGAGTCGGTTTTGAGTGAGGGGAGGGTGACCAGAAAGAATATGGAGTCGGGGCAGTTTGTGTGTGATAGGAATTAATGGGAAGCAAAGATAGGGATATGTGGGGGTGTTCTGGGACAGATGAGGACAGAGGAACGTAAGTGTTAGCACAGATTGGGCGACATTGTGGCAGGGAGATGGGGAGGGGAAGGGTGGTGGAGATGGTTGAGGGGGTGGAACTAGGAAGATGGAAGGTGTATCTGGAGAGGGGAGAGGGGTATAGATGGGGAGATGGAGGAGGAGAAGGGGGTGGGAGGAAGGGATGGGGATGGAGGGGAGAGGGGATTAGGAGAGGAGATGGTGAAGAGGGAGGGGGATGGGTATAGGGGGAGGGGAGAGGATAGTGAGAGGAGGGGGGATGGTAGAGGGGGGTGGGGATGTGGGATGGGAGAGAGGATGGGGAGAGACGGTGGAAATGAGTGAGTAGAGGGAATGGAGATAGAGGATGGGGCGAAGGGAATGGGGGGAAGGAGAAGCGAAGGGGAGAGGGGAATGGGGAGAGAGGATGGGGAGACGGGGTGGTGAGAGAGGATGGAGAGAGAGGATGGAGAGAAATGATGGGGAGAGGGGATGGGGAGCGTGGACGGGGAGAGAGGATGGAGAGAGGAGATGGGGAGAGGGGAGCGGATTTGGAATTGTGAGAGAGGATTGGGGGGGGGGGATTTCGGAGAGAGGATTATGTGAGAGAATGGGGAGACGGGATGTAGGTTGAGAATGGCCATCTGAATGTGAGTAGGGAGGGAGGGACATGTGGATAGGTAAGTTATTCTAGGGAGAAGACGGGGTGCAGGATGGGGTGCTCTCGTGCATGTTTCATACTGCAGGCTCTCGCCGCCCGCGCTTGGCTAATGGGTGAATGTGTTTTTTTTTCTGGCTAAGCAAGAATATGACTGAGTTATAAGGAATGCGGCTAGCATACCTACTGCTTCAGCTATTGAGTGGTGTGGGGGAGGGGGTGGAGAGGAGGAGGGGGGGGGGTGTGTGTCCTGTATGCATGCGACAAGCTCCTACTGTAGCTCACTTATTATATATAAAAAAGGGGGGCGCACCAGGGTGTGTAAATGAGGGAATGGGGGGGGGGAGTAGGAGGGGAGTCATGAGGATTGGGGGGGGGGGGAGAGGGAGGGGGGAAACAAGACGCCGAGACTGCGGGGATGGATGCCAACACCAGAGTCATTTTGTTAGGCGCATGACTAAAATATTTGCATAATAACATGATTCAGACTTTTGCTAGTCGGCACGTGTTCTGGGGTTAAGGAGAGGAGGAGGGTGGGAGGAGGAGGAGGTGTGTGTGGGGCGGGGGTAGTAGGGGAGGGGAGGGTTGGGGTCACGGGGTCACGGGCATAACCTTCACTGTTGTTATCATCATAATCGATGTCATGATGGGGGAGAGGGGGGGGGGGTAGGGGGGTAGGGGGGGCGCGGGTGCACCCTCCCTGCCTGCCCAGGGCGAGGCATCTGTCGGATTGAATGCGACGATCCATCGTGAAAACGGTAACAGGAAACCCACTAGATTTTGGGTCATTATTTAGGTGGAATAGTTTTGGGCAGGGCGTATTTAGTTCTATGGCTGCGACGAAGGGTGTGGGTGTTGGAGAAGAGGGGGCGGGCGGTGGCGGTGGGGAGGGGTACGCTGAGGGTCTGCCCCGTGGAGATGGTCGCTAATGCCGGTATCCATGGAGATAGATCCTGACAAAAACAACAGCATTCGCCCCCCCCCCCCCCCCCCCCCCCACCCACGGCTCATCCATCCCCCCCCCCCCCCCCCCCAGTCATACTACTATGACATCCCTAATAGTAATAGGGCGTGTGTTCTCTTGTATCATCAGATACTGAAAACGCAGTTCACACACACTACAGACACAGTTCACACACACCCTACAGACACAGTTCACACACACTACAGATACAGTTCACACACACACTACATACACAGTTCACACACATATACACACATACACATGTACACACACTTATTAGTTCACACTCACCACAAAATAAAAATCTGCGCGTCAACATTTAGCATCAACAGTTATCGATGAATGTTTAGTATGACACCCCCACCCCCACCACCACCTTTGAGAGGAGGAGGAGGAAGAGGAGGAGGAGCAGGGGGGGGGGGGGGAGATGGTGCTTCGAATCAAGCACACACTTATTAGCTCTAGTTCACATTCAGCACAAAATAAATATCTGCTCGTCAATATTTTGCATTCAACAGTTATAGATGAATGTTTAGTATGACATCCCCACCGGCACCTTTGACTGGGATGTGGAAGAGGAGGAGGAGGAGGAGGAGGAGGAGGAGGAGGAGGGATGGTGGTGCTTGGAATCAAACTGGCAACTTAATAGCACGGGGCGCGATTCGTCTACCTGGCGGCGCGACGCGGGTATAATTAATGTCGGTATTAAAGCGCCCAAAGTGGCCCGGCGCGGGCCCCTCACCCGGCGTCACCCCTCCCCCCCCCCCCCCCCCCCCCCCCCCCCCCCGCCCCGCCGCTCCGCCGCCCCACGGCCGTGTCACCCTGGGTGATGGGTTCTGTACACCGGTAACCCGGGGTGACCGCTGCTGATGGAACAATCAAACACCCCCCCCCCTCCTCCAGCCCCCCCCCCCATCCCGCCTCCCGCCTCTTGCCTCATTCCCTCCTTCCCTTCCCCCGGAAATCCTTTCCCCGGACACTTTTCTCCCTACAGTCATTCGCTAGTAGTTATGGCCTCGCTTTATTATTAATATTATTGTTGTTATTGTTATACAATTACCACTGATATTTAGTAATAATAATTATAATATACATGTGTGTGCCTATATATATATGTGTGTGTATATAGACATGTGTGTATGCCAAGTTGGTGGGTAATTTGTTATGGTGTCAGTTTCTCTTATTATGTATATATCATTTATATGTGTGTGATGAATAGCGCAGTATGCGAGTATGAAGGAGTGGGGGGAGATTATTTTAATTATTATGATTGTTATTATTATTATTATTATTCTGTATATTGCCACCTCCTTCCTATGCTCATGACTGGTGGCGCCGCCACCGACGCTCCTCCTCCTTATCGTGCGCGCCAAACTGCTACTCTCACCGGAGGATTTTGCTATGTTATTATTTATGTACAGACATACATACACACATATATGTATATATATATATATATATATATATATATATATATATATATATATATATATTTGTGTGCATCCTTTGTGTTGGGGTATCCTTAAAGTTGCATAGTCCGATGGTTTTGAATTTCTGTATTTTTTCTGAGATAACTATATTAGATCGATCACTAGTATCTACTTTACATTAGTTCAAAGTTACTTTTATTTTAAATGGTAAACCTTTGAGATATTTTGAGTGCAAACATGGAAAATGAGTTTTGGCAAGCTTGCCAAAATTCTGGCACCATAGACTTCTGCAGTAACAGGTTCTGTTAAATTGACTCAGTATTACCTTCTACGCAGAAACAAATTCTTAATAAGTGCATCAGTATCTAAGTTAGATATGTCAAATCAAATCTAGATAATTGGTTTGGTTTTTGAAAATTTGATATTTCATCGGACTATGCAGCTTTAGGCAAATATATATATGTGTATTTCTAGTTGCCGGTTGATTAGTTATATATACGTGTGTGTGTTTATGTGTTGCTAGTTAATTTGTTATGGCCTCTGTTTCTATGTTATTTTATCGAATGTCGAATGTCACTCACTGTCATTGGGCCTTGTTAATTCGCACTGCTACATTGGATTATGTTGACGACCGCACATCACCGTCGCTTTGGCTACAGTTGTGTGGTCTCCTCTGATTGGGTCATGGTCGATATGACCGTTGTCCACTATGCTTTGTCAAATCAGGGCTAATGCACATCGCAGCATCAACGGCACCTATAATCTTATGTGTATGATATTCGCAGATGCACTGTGCAAATTATACCCACAATGCATCAATAAGTTTCCGTTTGTTCCTTATTTTTTCAAAACCCCGCAAAAAAGTGGAATTTAAAAGTTCTATAATCCGATGTTTTTCAGTTTCCCTTTAGAATTAGGTTGGTCGTTATCATATACATTACTTTAGCTTGAAGTAACTTTTATTTTAACCTCGCTGCTTATCGGAAAGAGTAGCCTATGTGGCGGCAGCAGGTTTCCTCCAAAGAAATATGTCAGAATGACCATATGTTTGACGTCCAATAGCCGATGATGAAAATCAATATTCTCTAGAGGCATCGTTAAATAAAAACAAGTTTTGTAGACAAACCATACAACAAACACATCACGATTGTTTTAGCTAAAACAGTTTTCATGCATTTCACCTATTCACGCATTCACAAATTTATGTATTTACACATTCATACATTTATACAATCATGCATGCATACATTCATACAATCATGCATTTATACATATATCTGCTGGTTGATGTTCTCAACATCACATTAACCACCTCCACCCCACCATCACCACCTCCACCCCTCCCCACCATCACCAACTCCCCCCCCCCCCCCACCCTCTTGCCCCCTCACCACACCATCCCGACTCAGTAACATTCAAGCCGGCACTTTATATGCTAAATGCCGGGCGGTCGTGAAACAGCGTGAACCCCTATGTCGACAAAGCGGATGCAATAACAGGCTGTGACATTTTCTCATAGGCACCATGACGGCGAGTTATGTAAATGGTCATAATGAATTTGTTTATTCGGCTGTGACAGGTTGGGACCCAACGCCGCCTGGCATTTCAAACAGCCGGCGCGCGCATGGCACGCGCGTGCGCCGGTCAGGGTGGAGCCGGTCGGGTGGGTGGGTGGGTATTTACTAATTTAGTGTGTGTCTGTATATATCTCAGAAGTGGAGTTGAGAAGTACGGAGGTGGGCGGGATGGTGGTAGTGGCGGATGGGGGTGGAAATGCATGAATATGGGGGGGGGGGTGAGTGGAGGGGTCAGATGAGATACATCCTTCTCCCTTTTTGATAGATCGTGGGATTCGAACCCAGGGATTCGAACCAATGATTTAAAAATGTATACTTGTCACTTCCTCGCCAGGTGCTTGCCATTATTAGGATAGGGGAAGGACTGGTTGGCTCAGTGTCAGGATAATGTGACTGAGTGGGATATCAGGTCATGGTGCTGGCAGCCTGGCCTCCCAGTGGGTCATCACTATAAAGTCACCATGGGTGTGCACTGTCACATGTCGGTACCCATCCTGGTAACAGTGATATGACCTTAGATGTTGCCAGGATGTAAAAATCCAACAACCAACCAACCAACATGGGGGTATGTGGTGTGTGTGTGTGTGCGGAGGGGAGTGTGTGGGGGGTGGGGGGGTGTCTGTTCTGTGTCAGTGTGGGTGGAAAGGTCAGAGGCAAGTGGCTGATTAAATTTTACTGCTGCGGCCGTAACTCAGACTATGGCCGCCATAAAATTTGGGCTATGTCAATATGGGCGCGCCGCAGCGATGAAACAGGACGCATTATGGCCAGATGCAAATGTCACATTAATTGCGTAGAGCCAAGAAAAAAGAGCGCTAGGCATGACGCCGTGATGCGCACGCACGTGAGGCCCTCGGTCCGACTGGGGCGCGCCGGGCGCGGGGTGTCGGTGGGGAGTGGGGCACGGGTTGTCGGTGGGGCGCGGGGTGTTGGGGCCCATGGCGTGGGGTGCGGGGTGTCGGTGAGGCGCGGGGCGCGGTGTGTCGGTGGAGTGCGGTGTGTCGGTGGGACGCGGTGTGTCGGTGGGGCGTCGGTGAGGTGTCGGTGGGGCGTGGGGTAGGGGTAAGGGGGTCGGGAGGGGCAGGGCCGGGGCCGCGGGGTAGTGGGGGTGTGGGTAAGAGGTAAGAGATGTCGGCGTGAGGGTTAGGATGCGGGTGGAGTGGGAGGGGGGCGGCTGTGCCGGGTTATCTGGATCCGGGGCGGGGGGGGGGGTGCCAGCGGTAGTGTGTGTGTAGGGGGCGTTTGTCTTGTGTTGGCGGGGGGTGTTATGGTACTAGGGGATGTAGTATACATGTGTTAATGTTTCATCCCGGCTGTAACGTGGCAGCGTATACATTCCTCCGGTGGCCTACGGTCATGCTCTCCATGCCCCCCCCCCCACTTCCCTTCTCTCCACTCCCCTCTCCTCCCCCCTCCCCCCTCAACTCCCCTCCCCATCCCTATCCTCCACTACCCCTCCCCCCTTCTCCCCTCCCCCTCCCCCTACCCATATACTCACACCCACCTGCACCTCCACCTGCACCTCCATTCCCCCCTCCCCCTTCCACCCTCCCCTCTTCTCCCCCTACCCTACCCCTACTCCACACCCACATCCACCTCCTCTCCATCCTTCGCCGTCACCGCTGCCGTCCTTCCCTCTTCGCCCCCATCCCCATCCACTTTTCCTCACCGACCAGCCCCCCCCCACCCCCACCCCCACCCGGCCCTCCGCCGCCGCCGCCGGCCGCCGTCAGCCATATATTCGCGAATGTCGGTGTACATCGCGGTATGGCGGCGGTGTTGGCGGTAATTATGAAGCCGGATAGGCGCGCCGGGCGCGTCGCAGCCCGCCAGATCCGCATAGGTGGCGCTCTGCGCGTGTGTAACTAAATCACTGCGCTCTTGTCTTTTAATGATATCACTGCGTTTATATCTAATACCGGATCTAGGTCGCAAACAAGAAACAACACCACCCGACGTTGGGCGCGAATGGGGGCGGGGGGAGGGGTAGGGTGGGGGTATAGGTTGGTGAGAAAATAAGAGTAAGAAAAAGCGAGAGCGATTAACAAAAAGCTAACAAAAAACTGAGAAAGAGACTGAGATTCAGTGATAAAAAGAGGAGAAAGAGAGATGGTTGGTTGGTTGTTCTTTTAGTCCTAGCAGCGTCTAAGGTCATATTGACCAGAAGGGATGGCCAAATGAGTTGAGCGTTCGTCTCCTGTTTTGGTAGATCGTGGGATTCGTACCCACTGGTTTGATCCTTGGTCGAGTCAAACCAATGACTTAAATATTGATACTTGTCGCTTCCTAGCCAGGTGCTCGGCATTATTAGGATAGCGCAAGGACTGGTTGGCTCAGTGTCAAGATAATGTGACTGAGTGGTATATCAAGTCATGGTACAGGCAGAGTAGTCTCCCACTGGGGCAGCACTACAAAGTCGCCATGAGTGCGCACTGTTACAAGTCGGTACCCGTCCCAATATGACCTTAGATGTTGCCAGGGTGTATAACTCCAACAACCAACCTAAGGTCATATGACGGAAAGACAGATGGAGAATGCCAGAGAAAGAGAGCATATGTGAAATGGAGAGAACGAGAACCAGACAAAAGAGAGAAGGATGGAGAGAGAAAATAAAAAAAAATTAAATAACTAAATAAAACCACCACACAAAAAATACCACACCGATGTAATCCTTGTGTTATATTTACGAATGCGGCATTGCAATGTGAACTCCATAGCTTGTGCATTCCAGTAGTTTATTGTCACATCCTACTTTATGTTGCCGGGGGAAGTAGCCGCGTTTCACCCGTACATTACAGCCGGGACCTCACTAACGATAATACATGGCCGATTTCCTGTCCGGCCTGGACTATCACTCCTATTTTAAACGAATTACTTTGATAGCGCGCGCCATAAATATCCACTCGCGGTATGAAAGTCAACCGGGCAGTTGACTTGTTCCCATCAAGCATTGTCCGTAAAGGCCATGTGCTTTGAAACTTGAAATATCGACGATAAGTATAATTTAGCATGCATTCCAGGGCGCAATAAACAACAATTTCGCGGCTGAGATATGACCGGCGTCCGCTGGTGGCGGTCGGTGGCGCCGCCTAGTGGCGGTGGGCGATATGTGTGGCGCTTCCTGGTGGTGGTGGGGACGTCACGTGCCCATGTATGGAGGGCGTAATGGGAGGGGATGGATGCTATGGCTTATGTATTTTTATATTGATACTGAATCATGTTCCGATCTCCTGCACGCCCCCCCCCCCTCCTTCTCCCCTTTAAAGCATTCAAAGATGGCTGGATGGACGGACGGGCAGTCCCGGCCGTCGTGGTTCCCGGGCCACCCACCCACAATGCACGCCCTTACACTTCTCCCCCCCCCCCCACACACCCTGTTATCACACACACCCTTTGGGCCGGCAACATATCGCCACCCAGAGATGCCACTCATACATTTTCTTTTGTACAAATTTGTTAGTCCAGTTGAATGATTTTTTTTCACCACCGAGGCACTGGTCTTCCGGCCTTAACAATTATGGTGCATATGATTAGAAACTATTTATGGATGAGATGAGGTTTGTTTTTGTTTTCCGTCCTAGCAACATCTAAGTTCATAGCAGGACGGGTACCGACTTGTGGCAGTGCGCACTCATGGCGACTTTATTGTGATGCCCCACTGGGAAATCAGGCCGCCAGCACCATGAACTGATTTCCCACTCAGTCATATTATCCTGATAATATATATATATAAATATATATATATATTACCTCGGTATAAAGCCTCAGGCTAGCCGCAGGCTAGGGAGAAGGAAGCACATCCGGTCCAGCAATTAGCATAAACAACTCATGACGGGAGGATGTTCATTGAGTTTCTCCGGCAATATTTGTCTACAACAAGCTGATTAACCATAAGTTGTAATGAAAACTTGGTTCAGCTTGTTTATGATGCATTATAGCATCTAGATACGAAAGTTCAGAACTTTCTGACGTCCAATTTGGACAAGATTAGCGTTTTCATAAATACGGATAGAACAATGGATTGCTCGTGTATGAATCGAAACCGTGGTTCTATCAACATCCGCTTTGAGGCGATGTTGGTTTATTCCCATCTTTCATACGAAGAACTTCAGGTGGCTTTAATGATTCCATTGTCCGCTAATTCCTTTTCACTCCTGGCACCATGTAAAGATCAACCATCACTCTCTGGTGTGTGTGTTGTTATGATTTATTTAAGACAAGATGGCCTCCAACCACCAGAAGTAGTTCTGGTGGCTAACACTAGTTGCGTATCTGGACAGCTTATACCTCGGGAAAACAACAGTTATACATCATCTATACCCAGGCAAGATTCGTCTAACTAATCTATATAAATATATATATAGGAGGATTGTTTGTTTGAGTTTTATACCCTAGCAAAATCTAACGTCATATCAGGATGGGTACCGATTTGAGACAGTGCGCAGTCATGGCGACTTTATAGTTTGTTGATTGGTTGTTGGAGTTTTACGTCCTGGCAACATCTAAGGTAATAACAAGTTGGGTACCGATCTGGGAGTGGGACAATGTGCAGTCATGGCGAGTTTATAGTGCTGCCCCACTGGGATACCAGGCTGCCTGCAACATGCCGCGATACCCCACGCAGTCACGTTACGCTCATACTGAGCCAACCTGTCATTGCCCTTTCTTAGCAACGTCAAGCGTCAGGATAGGTTTTGAGAAACATCAATTTTGTAAGTCATCGGTTTGATACTTGATACTTCTTCCTGATTCAGGCACTACTATATATATATATTTTACCTCGGTATGCCGCCTCTGGCTAGCCGTAGGCTAGGGAGAAGGAAGCACATCCGGGTCCAGCAATTAGCATAAGTAACTCACAACGGGAGGACGTTTGTGAGTTGCTCCACAGGATTTATCTACTACTACTGCTTTTATCCAAAAGTAAGTACTGTTTTCTTCGATAACTTTGTTTATCATGCTCTATAGCATCTTTTTATGAAAGTTCAGAACTTTCTTCAGTCCTGTTTGGACTTTGTACGTTTTTTAACTTACGGATAGAACATTGCGTGCCGCTGGCACAAACGAAACCGATACTGAGTTCTATCGACACCTGTTTTTCAGACAGGGAGAAATGGCAACCCGAGTTGCTCATTTCCTAAGAAAAGTCTCCCGGATCCTAATAGAGGATGATGTTGGGGATGCTTCTGGGTGTTTTTTATAAACACCCCTGACCGGTTTAAGGCGAACCTCCGAGTTTCGTAATATTTTCTCCAACTTGTTGGCGCTGTAGCCACAGGTGGGAGAAGTGTACGGAACAGAGAGAGGGGCCGATCTCACGATCGATGCCCTCCGTTTGGTTGGTTTCGTTACCACACACCTACGGCAAATTTAGCTTCACGCCTGTACTGACACGTTGCAAAACACGTTCTCTGTACCATGTTCCTCAACCCAGTTTACTGGCTTACACTTGTGTAGTTGAGATGATTCCGGGTTAGTAACGCTTTGGTTTCGTTACAGTTCCCGATGGCCACTCGCCGGAATAAGCCGCCCGCTGCAGCGGTGGGTGTCCCCCCTACGGATTACGATTCGTCTCCACCGGCTACGGCTCCGCCGTCCCCACATCCTGGGGCTCATGCCTCGGATCAAGACAGTGATCACGCCCCTCAACCAGTGGGGTGGGAGGCGAAAATGGCGGAGATGATGGAGGAGAAGATGCGCCTTTTCCAGGCGCAGACCTTTCCAGATCCTTCCCAAATCCCTGATGAGGATTGGGAAGACTTTTCTGAGGACGAAGAGGACACGCTTTCGGCACCTGAGGTTCCGAAACCGAAAGCGCGGGGCAAGAAACGCCGCCCAGTGAGCAGTTCTGGTGACGAGTTCACAAAGAAAGCGAACTCTAAGCGCTCCAAAAAGTCCAAAAAGAAGAAGAAGAAGAAGAAGAAGGACTCCTCTTCAGACTCGTCGTCCGACTCTTCTTCCACCGAGTCGGATTCCGACACGGAACGAGCGGGTGTCTACGCCAAAATAGGCGTTAAAGCTGGCAAGAAGATTGTCAAAAAGAAAGCTCAGAAAGTGCGCACCACTACCATGATGCGCAAAACGGTGAATAGCCATTTCACTACGTTTAAACCGATCGAAGTCATCAACAAGTTGACTGAGCAGATTTCAGGAGTTAAGGGCATTCCTGCTTCGGTTTTCAAAGAGATGGATTCCGGCATTCATCTTTCCGACGAACGCCGTCGTTATGAAACTTCCCTCTGCCTGATCCATAAGGCAGTTTTGGGTGCCTTGACGTCTGTTATCCCTGTGGCTAACAGGATGCAGACAGAGAACAAGTTCTCGTCTTTGGCGCGGGTTATGGACCGGGGCATAGCTTTGTTAGCAGCCGCTAGTAACTACATGACCCATCGGAGATTTGAAAACGTTTTCAAATCGGTCACCACAGATGCCGGAAAAGAGGTTGCCCGCTCTAACAAGGTAACGGACCATGATGGTAAGGAATACACCGTGTATTCCGGACCTACCCCTATCAAGAGCAAACCGCTTGATAAATCCAAGATGTTTGGGGGTCAGCTAGCTTACCTGTACAAACAGGTAGAGGTCGACTACAAGAGTGCTAAAAACACTGAAGCAAAGAGTCGTCGCTTCCAAAACCCAGCAGGGTTCAGAAAGTCAAGGACGGATTTTCGATTCCGCAGAGGAGGAAGGCCGTTCAGGGGCGGACCGTCCTTCCAGTTCAACCAGCGAGGAAGGGGCCGAGGCGACAGGCCGGCCTCAAACTGGAACGACAACCGCGGCTACAAGAGGGATTTCGTTCCCAAGCCCCAGTTCCCGAAACAAGGGAACAAGTAGAGATTTCCACACAAACAGTGCAGCCTCCTGACCCTACAATGGTCACGGAGGAAACTCAAACTGAAGTAAGCCTTTTTCAAGCAGGGAATGTTTCTAATTGTTTACATCAATGGCAACAGTTAACCACTAATCCAGAGGTCCTGAATATTGTTAAAGGCATTCACATCCCTTTCACACAATTGCCTATACAAAAGAGAGCGCCTTTTCCGTATCAGTTTAATTCACTAGAAAAATCTCAGCTAGATCACCAGGTTCTACTGTTTGAGTCTAAGGGCATTGTCAACAGAGTTGAACATACTGAAGGGGAATATATTTCCAATATCTTCTCTACTCCTAAACCTGATGGTTCAATCCGAATGATTTTAGATTTAACTCAGTTGAATGAAATCATTGAATACAAACATTTCAAAATGTTTTCTTTAGAAACAGCTCGTGATTTAATTACCCCAGGGTGTTGGCTAGCGAGTGTTGATTTAAGGGATGCGTACTACACCGTTCCTATTCACCAGACAGATCGGAAATACCTACGTTTTCTCTGGAATGGCCAACTTTTTGAATTTACATGTTTACCTAATGGTTTGGCCTGCGCACCGCGTCTGTTTACTAAGTTGTTGAAACCAATTTTTGCACACATGGCAAAATTGGGGCATTGTATGTTTCCATACATAGATGATTCTTTTATTATGGGCCAATCTTTCACGCAATGTGAACTCGCTGTTAAAGATTTATGCAAAATTTTCACCAAATTGGGTTTCTTCATACATAACAAGAAATCAGTTTTTTCTCCTACTCAGGAGCTTAAGTGTCTCGGGTTCATTCTGAACACCACGGCTATGACCGTTTCGCTTACACGCCAAAAGAAAGATAAGCTTTACCGCACAGCGATACAGCTGTTAGACACTTCTAGGCCAAAGATTAGACAGGTCGCGGTCCTTATCGGGGTCATGGTTTCGTATAGTCCAGCTATTCTATACGGAGCGGCACACATAAAATCCCTCGAAATTGATAAAAATTTGGCGCTGGCCCGCGCAAAGGGAAACTTTGAAAAGACCATGTTTATTTCGGAGAACGGCCTAGCCGACATTGATTGGTGGCTAAACCACTTTGACCATTCCCCCAATCCCATTAGAATGGGAGAGCCTGACACTACCGTTACCACTGACGCGTCTCTCCAAGGGTGGGGAGCACATCAAAATGATGTAGCAACGGGAGGAAGATGGCTAGAATCGGAACTCCCCGATCATATTAACGTTCTAGAACTAAGGGCCATTTACTTGGGATTAACCAGTCTAGTAAAAATACCCAAAAATAATGTACGTATCCTCACGGATAACACCACAGCTATGGCTTATGTCAGAAATATGGGAGGTACAAAATCGATTAAATGTAATGCAATGGCACTTCTCATTTGGAACTGGGCTCAAACCTTTGATGTCTGGTTAACTGTTAATCACATTCCAGGCACACAAAATTGTCTAGCTGACAAGATGAGTCGCCAGTTCCATGATCACTTAGAGTGGTCACTTAATCCATCCATTTTCAAACACATTTGTCACACATGGGGTTCACCTCAGATCGATTTGTTCGCTTCGCGTAATAACTTTAAAATTCCAAAATATGTTTCGTGGCACCCGGAACCCAATGCTTGGCACATTGATGCCTTCTCCCTAAAGTGGCGACATCATTTCTTTTACATTTTCCCCCCCTTTACTATCATTAGCAAAGTCGCCAGAAAGATTCAAATGGAGGGGACACACGCCATACTCATCGTCCCCGAGTGGCACACGCAACCGTGGCTACCGAGGTTACTAGCCACAGCCAAAAACAGCCTTCGCTTCCCAAGATTCCGAGGAAACCTCAAACATCAGGGACCACTAGAACGCCACGGAAACGTGTCGACAACTCCGTTAGTGGCATTCCTTTTTTAAATAAATATTTAGAACAGTTTGGCTTAGACAAAATTACACAACAGCGTTTGGTTGATGATGCGTGGAGAAAAGGAACGGTGAAAATGTATACTACGTATTTAAAGAAATGGGGTATTTATTGCCTGCTTAAGAAAGTCAAGCCAATGACTCCCACAGTATCCCAGGTAGGACTCTTCCTACGTTACCTAGAGGACGAAGGCCTAGGATATGGCGCTATTAACGCTGCCAGATGTGCTCTGTCGATAATCCTACCGCGGGTTAATGGACAAACAATGGGTAAACACCATGTTATTTGTTGGATCATACGATCAATTTATCAGAGGAATCCGCCTAAACCCAAATATAATAGGTTTTGGGATGTTTCTCTAGTGTTCAACCTCTTCAAGAAATGGCCAGAAAATAAGTTTCTGGACGTTAAACTTTTAGGTTTCAAAGTCGCAGTTTTGCTTCTCCTGGTCACTGGACACAGAGGCCAAACTATAGTTGCCCTGTCGCTGAATGGTCTAGAAATTGACAGTAAAGAGGCCACGTTTGATTTATCAACTTTATTAAAATCAAACCGATTAGGTGACCCCCTTTCTACGATAGGGGTGTCCAGTTTCACTCAGGATCGCAAGTTATGTGTCGTATCTGCGATACGAAATTATATATCCAAGACAAGATTAATAAGAAACTCAAGACAGCTATTGGTCAGCTTTATTAAGCCACACAAGGCCATTTCCAGGGATACCCTCGCCCGATGGACAATGAATGTGTTAAAACTGGCGGGAGTAAATACAGACAGGTACTCATCGCACTCTACACGTGGTGCAATGGTGTCCAAGGCAAGATTGCTAGGCATCTCCGTTAAACGGATCCTAGCTCACGCGGGATGGAAAACCGCTACTTCGTTTGCTAGACATTACCACAAACGACTAGAGAAGCCTCAGCCGATAGCGCACAGGCTACTCACCAACTGAAAGAGAGAGGTAAGAAAAACATTGGTTTTTCCTCTTTTTTGCCATACAAATCGCTTTTCCATTGTTGCATACATAAGACATAATCACTAAAGAATAATAACAAAACAAGAATATCAGGATAAAAATTATTTTACGTAAAGGTCTCCCTAGCCTACGGCTAGCCAGAGGCGGCATACCGAGGTAAAATAGATTAGTTAGACGAATCTTACCTGGGTATAGATGATGGATAACTATTGTTTTACCGAGGTAGAAGCCTCGGTTAGACGTGGGCGAGGGCCCACCCACCACGCCCTGCCACGTCTAGTCAATCACTCAATTTAGCATGAGGTCACTTGACCTTAGGTTGTTTTTTAGAATCATTTTTATCCTGAATTAGTAGGTAAAGATTGCTGGACCCGGATGTGCTTCCTTCTCCCTCGCCCACGTCTAACCGAGGCTTCTACCTCGGTAAAACAATAGTTATCCATCATCTATACCCAGGTAAGATTCGTCTAACTAATCTAATATATATATATATATATATTACACGTACGCATATATATAATATATATATATATATATATATACAGTACGCATATATATATATATATATATATATTATATATATATATATAATATAATATATATAGAATATGCGTCCACCCACGAGGTCCCTAGATTATGCAATACTGCATTATTCAATACTGCATTATTCAATACAGCATTATTCTCATTACGGCATCATCCAGGCAAAATACCCTCGATTAACTGCGACACCGATGTAATTAGCATATAATATTGTATCTGGTCTGGTCACATAATACCTGCACATATTACGCCATGGAACTTCGTTGAAGTCCGCCTTGATGAATAGCTTATTTGGGCCCTACACTGCAAGAGCAGAATTACATAATTCAACCGTACTAATTACAGGATGCACGTGGCAGTGGTGCGTGTACAGTTGCATAATTCAAGTTTCTAAAATAGATTTAAAGTATATATATTACTATGATAATTATAATCTACTTTACTTTATGGCCCTGTCACACTACGATTTGGGCACAAGTTGAATGTGGATGCAGCGTAGTGGACGAGAGCGTAACGTTGGTAAAGCGTAGTGATACCGTCATTCATCGAGAGAGGTCAACATAATGACGATCACGGAACGTTATGAACGTTATTCCATTGCCATTGAACATATGTTGAATGCACGTTCTCCTGACGTTCTCCTGACGTTCTCCTGACGTTCTCCTGACTTTCCCAATACGCCGCATGGACATTTCAACCAGCTTTAATGTGGGTCAATGAGTGGAACGTAGTGGAACGTAGTGGAACGTAGTGAGGAACGTTTGCCTAACGTCTGTTTAACGTCATTGACGTTTACTGAACGTGAACAGAACGTACGGCGAACGTAAACCCTTATGTTCGAGCTACGTCAAAACTTTTGAACATGTCCAAAACCTCGATGTAACTCGACGTAACACGACATAATGTGACGTAGATCGACGTCAGTCTAACGTCATTATGACGTCATCATAACGTAATCCAAAGTACATCAACGTAATGACGAAATATCACCACGTTAGGCTCACGTTCGCTCATTACGTTGTAGTGTGACAGGGGTATTAGTTTGGAGTATTTTGTACTAAAAAATTTCTAACTTTGATGATATTGTAAAGTGCATAATTCGTTGAAAGCAGCAGATTTCAAAACCAAAACTATTACCTGGATTAGATCGTACATATTCAACTTAGATATTCACCAAGACGGGGTGGCCAAAGGTGGTGAGCATCCGTCTCCTGTTTTGGGAGATCGGGGGATCCGAATCCAATGAGTTTGTGGGTTAGAACCCTGGTCGAGTCAAACCAATGACTTACAAATTGATACTTGTCGCTTCCTAGCCTGGTGCTCGGCATTACTAAGATAGGGCAAGGACTGGTTCACTCAGTGTCAGGATAATGTGACTGAGTGGGATATTAGGTTATAATGCTGGCAGCCTGATTTCCCAGTGGGGCAGCACTATAAAGTCGTCATGAGGTCACACTGTCACAAGTCGTTACCCATCCTAATTGCTAGAACGTAAACCAACAACAAATAAACACCAATTTAGATATTGGCGCACCCGTTACATATTTATTACACTTTGGTGCTCGGGTGCTATTCGAAATTCGGTAAAGCATTGTCCCACATTTTGGTGTGTACACCAAAATGAATTTGGCATGTTTTTCATTTCAAATATCTTCAGAGGTAACCCTATGAAATATCAAGTTGATTCAAAGTGAACTGAAGTAAAGTCAATTATAATGACCGACCTGATATATGTATATATTTAAGAAGAAAACATGGTAGAAAGTCAACACCATTAGATGGTGCACTTTTAACTGAAAGCTTACAAAATAATGGTGACGTAGATACCGAAATGCTGGACACTGCAAACTTGTACTACCTGGAGCAGTGACAGGTTCTGTAAATTTAATTAATAGTCATCATGTACAAAGTATAACTTTTTAAATAATGTCAAATGGCATCTAAATTTGGCTATGTCAACTTACATGTGGACAATTGCTTTGGTTTCGAAAAGGTTACGGTTTCGGCGGATTATGCAACTGCAAATCCGCTGCTCTAAGATTCCGATTCGGGTTCAGATTCAGATTCAGATTCAGATTCAGATTCAGATTCAGTTCAAATTAGGTTCAGATTCAGCTTCAGATCGGGTTCAGATTCAGATTAGGTTCAGATTCATGTTCATGTTGAGATTAAGATTGAGATTCAGGTTCAGATTCAGGTCAAGATTCAGGTTCAGATTCAGGTTCAGATTCAGGTTCAGAATCAGATTCAGGTTCAAGTTTAGGTTTAGGTTTATGTTCAGCTTCAGGTTCAGATTCGAGTTCAGATTCAGATTAGGTGACATCACATTTGTGCGTCAAAATGTTGCTAGGGTCACCCAAGTTGATTAATCAAATACGCTGAAATGCCGCTCGATTTGACGCATGCGCAGAACCCCGAGCATAGAATCTAAACACACTGAGATTTTAACCTGCTACACCGGCCCTGCAATCAATCCCTGATCACATTGTTCAAAACTGACTCGGACTCGCCTACTACGCAACCTTACGTCGGCGGCTCCGGTGGTGGTGGTGGTGGTGGTGGTGGTGGTGGGGGCGGGGGGGGGGGTGTCACCGCAATGAGCAGGTAATGACATAAAACTGGGCCGGGCGCAACGCGGGGTGTGGTCGGTTCATTCACAGTGCGGGTTGCGTAATGTC
>CM059187.1:135870738-135880738 GCA_030323885.1 Branchipolynoe longqiensis | reverse complement strand
CTCCCTTGACACGCTAAGCCGCCAGTCCCACTGACATTCCCACAAGCAGTCTTTGCACTGCTCTGACTGTACCAACTCGACTGGTGGCGCCTCTTATGTGCAGCTGTCTCGTTAGCTGTTAATCCAAGCTCTCACCAGTCTCACCGAAAAATAGGTGTTTGTGTGTGATTATAGTGAATTCGGGGAGTATAAACAAAGGATATGTCACTGCTCAGTAATTCCATCTCAACCACTCCGGTACCGCATATATATGAGCTATATATGTATATAGATATAGCTGGTTTCTGTTTCCTCAACTGGCATAAATAAGGATATAAATATATATATATATATATATATATATATATATATAAAGTATCTCCAGGCAGAAGATATAAACTTATCTTCAACCAGACTCATCTCTATTGTTTATATATATAAATGTGGGCCTAACGAGTATATTCATCTTCTTGAAAATTGGCGCCGTGCCATTCTCGCATATAGAATGGGTGCTGATTGGAAGTGGGTGTCACGTGGGATGGGGTGGGGGTGGGGGGCGGTGGCGGGTGGGCTGGCGGGCCGGCTCGGTGGCGGGCAGGCGGGCGGTCGGGGTAGCCGCGCCGTGTGATATAGACCTGTACACCGGACCTGGACAGAGGTAATTATTTCAGCCCGCTCCATCATTGCGCCGCTGTGATTACCTTCACAAATTGGTTCGTTTTCCAAATTTGTCGTGCTTCGCCTGTTACAAATGGCGGGCGCGCCGCGCTACCTGTCGGCAGCGGCCGCCCGATGACCCGACGCGCAGTCGCAGGCGCAGGCCCTGATGAAGGCCGCGGCAACATTTCGTCTAATTTTCATCTGTTTGTCCGGCGAGCCATTTCAGCGTGGGATTGGGTGGCTGGCGGTCCGCCATTACTCCCGACTTAATAAATCAGAGGCCGCCTCCCTGCCTCCCTGCCCGCCTCCCTCCCCGCCTCCCTCCCCGCCGCCTTCCCCCTCCTCGCCTGAGCAGCGCCGCCCCCGGGCTCTGATTGTAACTTGACCCGGTGTCATTTTTCAAATGTCACAATTCCTCGCCAACTGTTTGAACATGGCGCCGCCTTGCGCGATCGGGTCAGCGCCCGGCATTTGCAGCCGGCGTGTGGCCGAGGGGTGGCGGGGGGTTGGCGGCATGAGGGGAGGGGCGGTAGTGGTCACTTCCCCTGCACACCGCTGGCCACCCCCGGACGTGATTTGACCGCGCCCTCGCCACCGACTGATTGCCTCACGCTGTCCATCTATGATCATTTCACGTGATAGCCTGATGGTATCGCCCCCAACGCGCCGCCTCCACCGTCGCCACCGCCCGCCCGCCCGCCGCTTCCACTGCCGCTCGCCGCCCGCCGCCCGCCGCCCGCCGCCCGCCGCCCGCCGCCCGCCGCCCGCGCCTGCAAATTCAATACACACCAGAATGTATTGCAATGGATATTCAATGCGGGGTGAGAGTAGAACACTGGTCACACCCACACGCCCTACTCCTACGCTGCCCCCTCCCTCGCCCATCTCCCCCCTCCCCCCTCCCCGACCACCCCCCCAAACCCATCGATACTCCAGGGCCCTGGACATGGGATATGTATACACACACACACGAACACACCCACACGCACACACCCACACACCTACACCCACCCACACACCTACACCCACCCACACACATACACCCCACACCCCCACACATACACCTCTCACACATACACACACCAACACACACCCATACCCACACCCACATACCCACCTCTCACGCACACCGATAACCACACACACACACCTCCCCACCCACACCTCACACCTCACACCTCTCACCCATACCCCCCACACACACACCTCTCACGCGCACCCATACCCACACCCACACCCACACTTCTCACCCAAACACACACACACCTCTCACCTCACACCTCTCACCCATACCCACACACACACCTCTGACCCACACCCACACCCACACCCACCCACACACCTCTCCCACTCGGCCTTAGCTCCTCTGAGACGCCTGCCCGGCATCAGCATAAATATCAACTTAGCCGTCGCGGCATCTTCGCATTAAACACGGCCAAGTTGTATGCGGATGGTTGTGTACTGACGGACCATTGTTGTTGGCTCAAGTTACCCGGATATTCCAGTTATACACGACCACTAGGGCATTACCAGTAGGCCTAGGACACAATATAACCCCCCACACCCACCCACCCACCCGCCTCCAACACAACACAACCCCCAAGAAACTCTGCATCCTTCTTATCATTTCATTCTTAAAGTTGCATGTTAGTTTTGAGTTTCATAGTGGTTTTGAAAATTTCAGTTTCATTTCATTCTTAAAGTTGCATAGTGGTTTTGAGGTTCATTTCATTCTTAAAGTCGCATAATGGTTTTGAGGTTCATTTCATTCTTAAAGTTGCATAGTGGTTTTGAGGTTCATTTCATTCTTAAAGTTGCATAGTGGTTTTGAGGTTAATTTCATTCTTAAAGTTGCATAGTGGTTTTGACGTTCATTTCATTCTTAAAGTCGCATAGTGGTTTTGAGGTTCATTTCATTCTTAAAGTCGCATAGTGGTTTTGAGGTTCATTTCATTCTTAAAGTCGCATAGTGGTTTTGAGGTTCATTTCATTCTTAAAGTTGCATAGTGGTTTTGAGGTTCATTTCATTCTTAAAGTCGCATAGTGGTTTTGACGTTCATTTCATTCTTAAAGTCGCATAGTGGTTTTGACGTTCATTTCATTCTTAAAGTCGCATAGTGGTTTTGAGGTTCATTTCATTCTTAAAGTCGCATAGTGGTTTTGAGGTTCATTTCATTCTTAAAGTCGCATAGTGGTTTTGACATCACAAACAAACACAACACACTTAAGTCGCATAGTTTGTTCATTCATTCTTAAAGTGCATAGTGGTTTTAGTATTTCATTCTTAAAGTCTGGTTTTGGTTTTCATTCTTAAAGTGCATAGTGATTCATTCATTCTTAAAGTCGCATGTGGTTTTATCATTTCATTCTTAAAGTCGCATAGTGGTTTTGAGGTTCATTTCATTCTTAAAGTCGCATAGTGGTTTTGAGGTTCATTTCATTCTTAAAGTCGCATAGTGGTTTTGACGTTCATTTCATTCTTAAAGTTGCATAGTGGTTTTGAGTTTCATAGTGGTTTTGAGTTTCGTTTCATTTCATTCTTAAAGGTACATAGTAGTTATGAGTTTCATGGTGGTTCTGAGTGTCATTTCATTCTTCAAGTTGTTGGTTGTTGGAGTTTTACGTCCTGGCAACATCAGGACGGGTACCGACTTGTGACAGGGTGCACTCATGACAATTTCATAGTTCTGCCCCACTGGGAGATCAGGTCGCTGGCACCATGACCTGATATCTCACTCAGTCATATTATCCTGACACTGAGCTAACCCTATCTTAATATTGCTGAGTGCCTGCCTAGGAAGGGACAAGTATACATTTTTAAGTCATTGACTTGGACCAAGGTTTGAACCCGTGGGTTCGAAATGCACGATCGACCAAAACGGGAGATGGATGCTCAACCCAATCGGCCATTCCATCTGGCTTCCCTTATCAAGAACACCTTTGATATAACTCCTTTCCACCCACTCTCCCTCCCTCCCTCCCTCTCTCTCTCTCTCTCCCTTCCCTTCCCTCTCACCATCCCACCCCCTTCTCTTCCTTCTCCCCCCCCCTTCCCGTTCCTCCCTCTCCCCCAAATCTTCCCATCCCGTTCCTCCAATGTAGATCTCATTGCCGATGGCTCTCGTATATCAACCGATAATTTGACTGCAGGCGGGAACCCGGTTCCTCCATATATACGCAGACATTACTGAAAGTCTCGTCTGGAATCAAGGTCGCCAAACACTGCGCGGTGATTGGATTTGAACCCGGTTGATCGGGGATCGGGAATCAGCATGCAGTCACGTGATTGGCAACACTCCAGAACGTCCATATATTTGAGGCAATCCCCATCACCGGGTTACCCATATCGACTCCCTGGATACCGGGCGCGCTGGCCGAATCGGTAGAGCAAAGGCCTCCCATGCGGGAGATCGTAAGTTCAAATCCCAGTCGAGTCAAACAAATGACTTACAAAATGTATACTTGTCGCTTCCTAGCCAGGCACTCAGCATTATTAGGATAGGTTGGCTCACTGTCAGGATAATGTGACTGAGTGGGATATCAGGTCATGGTGCTGGTGGCCTGTTGTCCCAGTGAGGCAGTGCTATAAAGTCAGCATGAGTGTGCACTGTCACAAATCGTTACCCATCCTGAAATGACCTTAGATGTTGCCAGGATGTAAAACTCCAACAACTCCAATCAATCAATCAATCAATCAAATATTCACTTCAGACAGACGAGTTGAACCCAATGTTGCAGCATAAAGCGGGCATTCCTTACACGTGGTATGCGGCATGCGGCGTGCATCGTGCTTACGGGATGAGTCCTTTCACCCACACCCACACCCACACCCACACACAGTGTCAGGTTTCCTCACCACTGTTCTCTATGGCAAACGCAACAGCATTCGCATTCGCATGCCGCACCGATCGCTACATGGACCGATTCAGTATTCGCATGTCGCATACCGCATACCGTGTGTAAGGAATCACCCCCATTGATTTAGATGCTTTTAGATTTTTTGCCACATTCGCATTCGCATACCGCATACCGCGTGTAAGGAATGCGCGTTAGTCCTGGGACTGTTGCCTAACTGAATGGTAGACATCACGTGACCTTGCCTCTCCTTTGTTTGGTGTTAATGGTCCCCCCCTCCCCCGCCCACTTCATTCCCTTTATTCCCTTCTTCCGGATCCCCCATCTGTCTTTTTGATCCAGCTTCACATAATTATGCAAATCCCCTTTCCTTAAACATACAACATTCATGCCTCTATACGTATAACCTAAAGGCCGCATTCCTTACACGCGGTATGCGGTATGCGGCATGTGGCATGCGGTATGCGAATGGCATGATTCCTTACACATGGCATGCGGCATATGGCATGCGGCACACGACTGGCTATATTTAAAAAATAAAAATAAACAAGTATACTCAATACTGCACTGTCAATCAATCAATAGTTCCATCCTCTAGTCGAGGGTTGGATGCAATGGTTCTCCACTTGTCCCGATGTTGTGCTGTTCTGATAGACTGTGAATAATTCAAGCCTGTCCACTGTGAAATATTTGTAAACCATGATGTTCTTGGTCTCCCTCTCCCTCTGCTGCCATTCACCTTCCCTTCCAACAATGTACGGTATATTGAACTCTGACGAATGATGTGGCCAAAATAAATAAGTTTCTTTGTCTGTATAGTGGCAAACAAGCTTTTCTTATTTTTAATTTTTCTGAGAACTTCTTTGTTGGTGATCTTCTTTGTCCATGATATTTTCATCATCCTTCGATAAGTCCACATCTCAAATGCTGCTAAACGTTTGTACATTTTCTTAGAGATTGTCCATGTCTCTGCCCCATACATTAGAGTAGACCACACATAACACTGAAGAATACGCTTCCTTGTTTGTATTAATATCTTACTTGATGTTAACACTCTATACATTTTGGAGAATGTTGTTCGGGCTATTGTTATCCTTCTTTTAATTTCTTCCTCACATCTCCCATCATTTGTAATCTTTTGTCCGAGATATATGAATTCGGATACTTGTTCTATGTTTGTGCCATCTATGGTTATATTGACATTTGGTTTATCTGTCTTTTTACTTATAACCATTGTTTTGGTCTTCCTGGCATTCATCTTCATGTTGAATAGTATTCCAGCTTTATTGATTCTATTCACTATATCTTGTAGGTTTTTCTCACTGTCTGCTAGTATTACACTGTCATCGGCATATCTAAGATTGTTGATGTTCATGCCACCTATTGTCACTCCCTTGCAATCTTCAATGTGTCTGAAAATCATCTCTGTGTACAGGTTAAATAGACATGGTGACAATACACACCCCTGTCGAACTCCTCGTTTAATCATAACTTCATCCGATAGGCCCTGCTCCATTTTTATAAATGCACGTTGTGTCCAGTATAAGTTCACAATTAGTTTAATGTCTTTGCCATTGACACCAATATCTTGTAAACATTTGATTAACAGTTCATGATTGACTCGGTCGAAGGCCTTCTCATAGTCAATAAAGCAGGCATAAACATCCTGGTTCACTTCACAATAACGTTCACAAATCATTCTCATATTGAAAATCCCTTCACGTGTACCTCTTCCAGATATAAACCCACTTTGTACGTTACTGATTTGTTCTTCAATTTTCTGTCTGTTTCTCAGTAAAATTATTTTCAGGATCATCTTCAACATATGACTCATCAGGCTTAGTGTTCTGTACTCAGTACACAATGTTGGTTTTAGCTTCTTTGGGAGTCGTACAAATATGGATTCATTCATATTCAATGGTATAAATCCAGTCTCATAGATGTCAGTATATGCACTGTATATGACCTAATATTCATATTTTTGTGGCTATGGTAGCATTTTTACCAACCTGAACCCCACCACCACCACTACCATCCCCTCTGTGCCCTTGTGTGTGACCGTTCCATAATGCTCAGTCGCCTCTCCTCATATAAAACTAATGGACAAGTGCGACTGACTGAACCCCACCACCACCACTACCATATGTTTCCCCTCTGCACCCTTGTGTGTGACCGTTCCGTAATGGTCAGTCGCCTCTCCTCATCTAAAACTAATGGACAAGTGCAACTGACGTTTCTATTCGCACACCATGTGCCAAATACTGCATGCCGCACCGATCGCTACAGGGACCGATCGCGTTGACGCATTCGCATTCGCATACCGCGTGTAAGGAATGTAGTCCATTGACTTCAAGCCACGTGTAAGGAATGCGCCCTTTAACCATTTCCTTGCTGGTCACACCGCTGAAAAATACGCATGTTTATAGAATATGTATGAAATGATATTTGATCTAATTTGTGTATATATATATATATATATATATATATATATATATATATATATATATATATATATAATTTCACTTCATGGCAAGTACACTAGAAAGTTTGGTCATCAGGAGGCATGCGGTCATAAGCGCAAAGTGCTTATTATGTGTGAAGGATAGATAGAGGCTGCGGGTGTGTGTGTGTGGGGGGGGGGGGTTAACCTACCACAACTTCCGATGTGTAAGCTGAATCTGCGACCCGGCTGCGTAGGTCCTTTCCGACGGACCAGCGGGACTAGGAACACACATATTTTCACAGACAGAATCACGCTCCCCCGACCCACACCACACCTACACCCACACCACCATACCCCCCCCCCCTCCTACACACCACCACATCTACACGGCTGTGCCACTTCGATTTGAATGAATAACCGATGCTGATATGACGCCCCGCCCCAGTGTTTCGCCAGTCGCCGTTATGGTGTTGATGTATGACCGGCCCATCTGCGCTCATTCTCCGTAATTCCGTTTAAAGTTTTATGCACATTGCCGACCAGTCATCGCTCAGTTTGTGGCCGGCGGGGCGGTCCAGTCGATAACTGTCTTTATTGACCTCAATCCTAATAGATTTACGGGTTCATGAAGCGCCCAGTGGCGACCCGGTGACCTCTGGACGATGCTGCTCCTTTGCATTGATCATAATCCACAGTAATAAGGCGAGCTCCTGCCCAGCACTAGCACCACCACTGCCACCACTGCCACCACTGCCACCACCACCACCACCACCAAACACCAGCACCACCACTACCACCACTACCACCACCACCATCAACACCACCACAATACACCAAACACTGCCACCACCACTGCCACCACTGCCATCATCACCACCATCACCACCACCAAACACCACCACAACCACCACCACCACCAAACACCACCACCACTGCCACCACCATCATCAACACCACCACCACCACCACTACCACCACCATCATCACCACTGCCACCAGCACCACCACTGCCACCACCACCACCACTGCCACCACCACCACCATCAACACCACCACCACTGCCACCACCACCACCATCAACACCACCACAAAACACCAAACACCACACACCACCACCACTGCCACCACCACCATCAACACCACCAGCACCACCACAACCACCACCACTGCTACCACCACCATCACCACCACCACATACCACCGCCGCCACCACCATAAACAACACCACCACTACCAGCACTACCACCACCTCGACCACCACCACGACCGCCACCACCTCGACCACCGTCACCAACATCAACAACAACACCACTACCACCACCACCACCACCACCACCAAGCACCACCACCACCAAAAACCACCACCAAACACCACCACCACCAAACATCACCACCACCAAATATCACCACCACCAAACACCACCACCACCAAACACCACCACCAAACACCGCCACCAACAAACATCATCACCACCACCACCATATACCACCGCTGCCACCAACATGAACAACACCACCACTGTCAGCACTACCACCACCTCCACCACCAACACGACCGCCAACACCTCTACCACCTCGACCACCGTCACCAATATCAACAACAACAACACCACTACCAACACCACTACCACCACCATTCTATCATCAACAACACCGCCGCTACACCACTATCACCACCACCACCATCGTACCATCATCAACAACACCATAACTACCACCACCACAGTCACCAACACTACCACCACCACAATCGTACCATCATCAACAACACCATCACTACCACCAATACCACTGCCACCGACACTCTCACCACTACCACCATCGTGCCATCATCAACAGCACCGTCACTACCACCATACACTACTACCACCACCGCCACCACCATCACTACTACTGCTGCCGCTATCACTACACCACCATCTCGATCACCACCATCAACATCACCATCACCACCACCACATGCACGCCACCATTGACCACCCCACCCCCCGTCACCCCCTACAGGCTGGAGTTAATGGCAGCGTACGCCACCATTCACCACCTCACCCCCCATCACCCCCTACAGGCTGGCGTTAATGGCAGCGTACGCCACCATTCACCACCCCACCGCCCGTCACCCCCTACAGGCTGGCGTTAATGGCAGCGTACGCCACCATTCACCACCTCACCCCCCGTCACCCCCTACAGGCTGGCGTTAATGGCAGCGTACACCACCATTCACCACCCCACCCCCGTCACCCCTACAGGCTGGCGTTAATGGCAGCGTTAGCCCCATACACCACACACCCACCACATCCCATCCCCTACAGGCTGGCCGTCAGGCAGCGAACGCCGCCATTCACCCCACCGTCACCCCCTACATGTGGCATTAATGGCATCCATTACACCACCATTCACCACCCCACCCCATCAACCACCTACAGGCTGGTGTTAATGCAGCTCAAGCCACCATTCACCAACCCACCCCCCATCACCCTACAGGCTGGCGTTAATGGCAGCGTACACCACCATTCACCACCCACCCCCCGTCACCCCCTACAGGCTGGCGTTAATGGCAGCGTACGCCACCATTCACCCACCCCACCGCCGTCACCCCCTACAGGCTGGTTAATGGCAGCATACACCACCATTCACCACTCTCAACCACCAGTCACCCCCTACAGGCTGCCGTTATGGCAGGAAAACACCCCCATTCACCCCCCCGTACACCTAGTGCTGGCGGTTAATGGCAGCGTACACCCAACCATTCACCACCCCACACCCCCGTCACCCCCTACAGGCTGGCGTTAATGGCAGCCACACACCCACCATTCACCACCCCACCCCCCGTCACCCCCACAAGGCTGGCCTTAATGGCAGCGTACACCACCATTCACCACCCCACCCCCTGTCACCCCCTACAGGCTGGCCTTAATGGCAGCATACACCACCATTCACCACCTCACCCACCGTCACCCCCTACAGGCTGGCCTTAATGGCAGCGTACACCACCATTCACCACCTCAACCACCGTCACCCCCTACAGGCTGGCCTTAATGGCAGCATACACCACCATTCACCACC
>CM059187.1:135816346-135870238 GCA_030323885.1 Branchipolynoe longqiensis | reverse complement strand
CATGGAAGACTGTGCTGATCTGCAAAAGGACCTGCTGGAAATGGAGAATTGGGCCAAGCAGTGGCAGATGAAGTTCCATCCGAATAAATGCCAGGTCATGCGAATAGGGAGACACTACCCACAGTATACATATGTTATGCATGAAAATTCTACTGGCCAGCCACTAAATCTCGAAGAGAGTGAGGTAGAGAAAGATTTAGGAGTATTTGTAGACAATAGGCTAAGTTTCTCCCAGCACATGCAACAAACCGTATCTAAAGCTAATAAGATTGTGGGAATGATTCGCAGAACCTTCAAATACTTGGACGAAAAGATGCTGATCACTTTGTACAAGAGCCAAGTATGGCCAATACTAGAGTATGGAGTCACTATATGGCACCCAACATTGAAGAAGGATATTAAATCCATTGAAGCTGTTCAGAGAAGGTTAACTAAGCTAGTGCCACATCTGAAGGACCTTAGTTATCCAGACAGACTCAGGAGACTCAAGTTACCAAGCCTCACATACAGAAGATTTCGTGGGGACATGATCAACACATCAAAGTTCCTGAATGCTGAGTATAATGTGGATGAGGCCTTGCTATTCAGACGCATACAGGGAAGCAATACCAGAGGTCACTCCAAGAAGCTTTTCAAGCCAAGGTACAACACATCACTCAGAGTGATAAACATGTGGAATGAGCTACCGGAAGAAGCGGTGGAAGCAGCTACCATGAATAAATTCAAGAATGCGCTGGACAGGGCTTGGGCCAGAGAAACATTCCTGTACGATTTCGAGGCTGCATACCATTAGAGCTGAGAGCTACAAGCTTTGTATAGGCTACCACAAGCCTGCATCAAAGAAGAGGATAATAATAATATAATAATAATCACCATGTATTTTAACCAACCTGCTCTCTGTCTACCCGATAAGCTGCTGCTGAATTTGAACCGACCAATCCTAGCGACCTCTGGGAGGTCAAGGTCACTGAGCAGGGCAGCCTGACTGACCCACTAATCGACTATGGGTCAACTGCGCAAGGTCTAATCCTGGTCTAATTGGAAAGACGCTCGGCCTTGACTTCTATGGCTTTCTTAGCTGTATATAGTGAAACCCCCCACACCCCCTAACAGATAAGAGTTTAAACAAAAAGAAGGCATACACGAACTGATTTACTAACTATACACGGTGTATGTAGCACCGAAGCCCATAATATAATGAAGATTGTCTAATTAATTGGCTTTGATTTGTTTGTTGTTGTTTTATGCCCAACCAACATCTAAAGTCATATCAGGATGGGTACCAACTTTAATTGTGACAGTGCACACTCATGGCAATTTTATAATACTGCCCCACTGGGAGACCGGGCCATGGGCACCATGACCCAATATTCCATGCAGTCACATTACCCTGGCACTGTTCTAACCAGTCCTTGCCCTATCCTATTAATGCCAAGCACCAAGCTAGGTAGCCACAGGTATCAATTTGATAAGTCATTGTTTTGACTCGGCTGGGATTCGAACTCCCGACCTTCCACACGGGTAGTCTGAAACAATAAAAACTAAATTGATATGGAGGTCATGTCTGGTTCGGAAAGTTATAAAGTATGTACCAGAGATATGTCCATAAATTGGGACATTGATACTGCTTCACTGAACCAGAACTAGATTTAGTTTACAGCCACCTCTCTACATCCCGACAAGCGTGGCTTGTTCACTCCACCATATATCGCCAATTTGTTTTGATCAAATCACTGGAAGAATCCTGCTCTGTTCCGTGATAGGACTATTCTCTAGAAACAAGCCACTAATGACACATCAAAGCCCCAGAGTAGAAGCACTCTCATTATAATTTACAACACAAACAAGGAACTGCATGATATGGACTTTATTCAAGCAAAATGTCAGATGTATAAGAGATAATGGTCAAATAAGGTACATGAGGTCAAATTAGTCAGTGAATCAGGCTCTCAACCAAATGAGTGGAGAGGGCCTGATTCGCTGCGGCGAACGCTGCCCGGGGCATGTGTGTGTGAACAGCGCTCGCCCGCCAGTTGCCGAGCTGCCGGACATCATCGAGTAAGCTGCTGGTTGTTGTCGGTCCGACGTCTGGAGGCGTTGTGTAGAAATCCAGGACCTAGCGGCCCATCGTCGACCGAAAGTGACGTCACAGTTCTTGTGTGGCGAGATGTGGTTCCATGGAGGTCCGGCAGGGGGCATTTCAGCGGCTGGATCGAACCCAGCAGTCCCTTGTTCGCCCGCAAATTATCCATGTTGATTAACCAACATGAACAATGCACTGACCATCTACTGATTATCTGTCTATCTAATCAAATATTATGCTATACATGTATGGTATAATATTTGATTTAATCTCCAGAGCTAGATACAAATAAGTTTAATATTCACCCCTTCGACCATCTGAGTAAAAAGTGCTTTGATATAAACAAGATGTGGAGGTCTTGTTTATTCATATTGGCATAGATTTGGTGAAATTAGAGAGAATGCAATAAAAAAAGACGATTGTGGCCACTGAATGGTCATAATTTGACCTGTAAAGTCATAAATCCGTCACGCTAAAAGTAGTGGGCTGTGATAGAAAATTATTTAAACAACATATTTAACGTTGCATTGTCCGATGGTTTTGCGTTTCTGTCATTTTCTGAGATAAATATATTATGTTGATCATTATAATCAACCTTACTTTAGTTTGAAACAATTTTTATTTTAATCAGCTTACATTCGAGATATTTGAAGTGCAAAGATGGACTATTAATTATGGCAAGCATGCCAAAACTCTGACACCATTGGCTTCTGCAGAAACATATTTGATTAAATTGCCTTAGTATTTCCTTCTATATATGAAGAAACATGCTTAATAAGTGCAGAAGTATCTTTGCTAGATAAGCAACATCAAATCTAATTATTTGTTTCCTTTTCTTTTCAAAATTTGATCCTCCATTGGACTATGCAGCTTTAACATATAAGCTTGCAAAATAACCAAGCTTTTCGATGCTTTTTCTATTACCTTACTTAGGAGCCCTGTCACAGGGTTGCGGGAGTAACTACCCCGGGGCATGTCACACAAAAGGCACGCAGATATTCACCATGAAGCTGGTTCGTGGTAAGTAGGTGTCTGCAGCTGGTTGCTAGCAGGTGCCTGACTGGTTGCTGGTTGCTGGCAGATGGCTATAGCTGGTCGGTGGCAGATAAACTGTGACTGGTTCCTAGCAGATTAATACAGCTGGTTTCTGCAAGATGGCTGCAGATGGTTGGAGAAGGGTCCAATGCGAGGAAAGGAGGAAAATGGGTGACCACTGTCCCATGTTGAGCATACCCTTGCAGGATGAGTTTCCCATTCTTTAAGTACTGATATTGTGTGATTTTAAGAGAAGTTGATGTAGATACATTTCAAATATACTTCAAGCACTTTAATCCATGCAAAAGATGCATACATGTGTCACTATGTGTAAATAAGAAACTACTAAAAAAATAATGGACGTATTCAACTGGGACCTTTCCATAATTTGAGCCAATCAGAGCTGTTCTTGTTGATTGCAAATGGCTGCCCCCTTGTGAAAATGAGAAGAGGAAAGTCCATTTCTCAAAAGGTCAAATGGGCTCAGACGAGTTCAAACGGGTTCAAATGTGGCTGGTTGTCCCTCTCCTTTTAGCCGTGAATATGCTTATGGATGGTTGGTGGCAGATAAACTGTGGCTGCTTCCTAGCAGATGAATACAGCTGGTTTCTGACAGATGGATGTAGCTGGTTGTTGGAAGATAAGCTGTGACTGGTTCCTAGCTGATGGATGCAACTGGTTTCTGGCAGATATATGGCCGTGGATCGTTCCTAGCAAATAACTAGCTTATTACTGGCCTAAATAAGCATAGGAATTAATCAGAGTATAGTGGTCTGCATTGACCTCTCAGGCAAGTAACCACATAGACAGGTAAGCGTGGGTAGTTTGTTGATATCAGGGAGCCTAGGTCGTGTAATGGTTAGCACACTGGCCCGGAATGCAAAGAGATGTGGGTTTGAGTCCCGCTCTAGGCCCAATATTTCCCATTTTCATCACCCCGATGACACTGGTTCCATGACCAGGATCCTGTACAAGCTATGCGCTGTATGGTTGTTGAACCTACCCTGTGTATGTGTTAGTGCATTGCCTGTATGTATGTAATTGTAAACATTAAAAGACTTACAATTCCAGGGGAACGAGTGTAGTGGTCTGCATTGACCTCTTAGGCAAGTAACCACATAGACAGTTAGGCGTGGGTAGTTTGTTGATATCAGGGAACCTAGATGGTGTAATGGTTAGCACACTGGCCCGGAATGCAAAGAGATGTGGGTTTGAGTCCCGCTCTCGGCGCAATATTTCCCATTTTCATCACCCCCACCACAATACCATGAATATAAATGAAAATAGCAAATCAGTTACACACAGTTTAGCCAGGCTTTATGATTCTCGTGGCCTTGATTAGTATCATAATGTGGTGATATTGTAGTATTAAATTTGTTTTGGGTACGGAAAGAGTTTTGTTTTGTTGTTGTGTTTGAATTTTGCCCTAGCAACATCGAGCAAGTTTGAGAATAATCTTGCTAAGTGTTTTAGCTTCGAAAAGGTGATACTGTGCTGCTTTAAATGGATTGCAACTAAATACTGACCTCATACCATCACAATGGGGATTTAAATATTACTTTTCAAAACTGCCTAAACAAGGCCCTACCAAATAGTACCACTTGATGGTGGTCCAAGTCGGACGCGATGCCCAAATCAGAAAATCACTCGTTTCACATGCAATTTGTCGTGGGATCAGTCCCCGGCCAAGTCAAACTTGAAACTGGGATACTGTGCTATTCTGGTGGTGACATGGCATCTCAGTGGGGCAGCGCTATGCAATCACATATGAGTTCCCATTGTCACAATAACAATAATAATATAAATTTAAACTTCCCAAGTTGTTACACATCATGACACATTTAATAGAATCTTCACACTAACAGGAACCAATATAATATGATATGTAATGAAGCCGTTATTTGGCATAATTATTTACATCTCAGTTAAAATAGCCGAAGAAAAGAGAAACTTCCCAAGTTGGTACACATCATGGTTAGTTGGTTATTGGAGTTTTACATCCTGCCAACATTTTAGGTCATATCAGGACGGGTAGCGACTTGACACAGTACACTCATGACAACTGTATAGTGCTGCCACACTAGGAGACCAGACCGCCAGCACCATGACCTGATCTCCCACCCAGTCACATTATCTTGACACTGAGCCAACCAGACCGTATCCTATCCTAGTAATGCCGAGCGCCTGGCTATGAAGCAAGAAGTATCAATTTTGTAAGTCATTGATTTGACTTGCCCGGGTATCAAACTCCCGATCTCTGTGAGGTGTGCGCTCTACGGATCTGACCACCGCATCTGGTTCCGAAGCAGAGAGAAACTTCCCAAGTTGGTACATATCATGACATGGCTTTAGATATTGTTAGTGTGCACGAACCCCATTAAGCAAATTAAACAAAATATAAAATCCACGCAAAGCAACGACCCCTTGCTGCACTGCTCAGAGAGAATCCCGTCCCTGACTCGTGTACCACGTGACCTGCCCACTTTGTGATAAATACACTTGCTGAGTTGCTCACGCTTGTACCCGGTAGTGTTGTCGCTATGGATTATACTCCTCCCCACTCCCATCCCCTATACCTCCTCCCCCCTCCCATTCCCCCTCCCCCCTACAATTCCCCCTATCCACCCTCCACCACCACCCTCACCACCACCACCACCCACGCCCCCCGAGCCCCGTAGCGGCTGGCGGTGGCGTGACACTGCCAATTGCCCCCAGTCGCCCTCACGTGGTACAGAACCTCGCCACATCTCGAGCCTGGAGCGATCAATGCCACTTCGGCTGTTTCCAACATGGATTCCTCGCCTCGGGGGCAGCCGTGTAGATTAGAATCGGACGTGTCCTAGTTTTGTCTCTTCCACTGATTGCAGCTCGGTACGGACGTGATGATAACAGGCGACCTAGATAAAAGATTCACCCGCTACTTGTAGTATACGGGTGAATGACAACGTAGTGTAAATACGGGCGAAAATAGCTTTAGTAGGGGACAGGAATTAGAAACTGTGGTTCCAGGTTCAAATGGCTACATATATAGGCACATAGATGGTGAAATGAGCGAGAATGCAAAAAGACAAGATGGCGGCGCTAGAACCCCGTCGATTTCACTTTTAAATCTTATTAAAGTAGATATTGTAGTATATTTTTCAACTCAAAGGTAGCGGGTAAATATGAAGACAGCTACAAAGAATAAATGTTGCTTCTTAGATTGTGAAATTAGGCTCTCATTTCATTAACCCGCTTTTTCAACCGTTTTTATATAGGGTTGGTATTCACCCATGTACTGCGAGTACTGGGTGAATCCTTTGTCTACAGGCGACCATGTGTGTGTGTGTGGCTGAAAACAAAAACAATTCTCAATTAGTATCCATATCCAGTTAGCGCCACCTACTGTCAATGCCTTTTACACAGAAGGGTGTATGCAAGCTGCAATCTATACCCCCATGTAATGATACTTTGTATTTACATAGATAAAAGATTCACCCTGTACTTGTAGTACATGGGTGAATGACAATGTAGTGTAAATACGGGTGAAAATAGCTTTAGTATGGAACAGGAAGTAGAATGCCTACTTCCAGTATCAAATGGGTACTTATATCGGCACAGAGTTGGTGAAAAGGGAGAGAATGCAAAAAGACAAGATGGCAGCCATAGAACTCTGTCGATTTCACTTTTAAATCTTATTAAACTATTTGTTTTATTATATTGTTCAACTCAAAGGTAGCGGGGAAATATGAAGACATATACAAAGAATAAATATTGTTTCTTAGATTGTGGATTTAGGCTCTCATTTCATTTCCCCAATTTTCAAACAGCTTTTATATAGGGCTGGTATTCACACATGTACTGTGAGTACAGGGTGAGTCCTTTATCTAGTATTTACTATGCAGACAGCATACCTATTTTATTATTTTAAATTATGTAATGACATCTTTTTGTTTTAACCTTCATAATCCCATGAAAGCACAAAGTTCTTTTTAAGCCAATACATTTATCTAGATTTCACTCTACATATACAACTTAGACACAAGTGTACTTATTCAGAATTTGTACAAACATAGAAGATCGTAATTTGTCAATTTAATAAAACCTGTCGCCACCGAAGCCTATTGTGCCTATTATATGCGCTTGGCAAAATTAACTGGGTACGTTTTCACTTCAAATATCTCTACAATTGGCTATTTAAAACAAAAGTTACTACAAACTAAAGCAAAGTAGATTATACCGCGTAATCTAATGTACTTATCTCAGAAAATGGCAGAAACTCAAAACCATCAGACTAGGCAAATGTAATTAAATGAACACTATAGGTGTAATATTTATTTGTATTTTGATATTCATGACAGTTAGGAAAATTAATCCCACAAAGAAACAGTTTAATAACTCATTGCGGAACCATGGAAAGGAGCTGGAGCATTAATCATGCATTGACAATCAGGGTTTAATTAAGAAGACACATGGGAAAGAATTACATTGAGGATGGCTGGCGCCCTCTTCATGAATGTGGTGAAATAAGTGCTGGCATTAATTAAGGCAGTGGTAAACTGAGAAGTAGCACTGTGAATGGTTTAAGCCCCTATCACACCTCACCGGATTGAGTAATGGACAGAATTGTCTAGTCCGGTGGTGTTCGGGCGTGATAAGTATCAAAATGTATGTGTCAAAATGTTGCGATATCGGGTCAAAGGCAATCTAAATCCTATATTATTATAATGGCGTTGAATATATGTTAATTAAATAAGGATAAGCATAGCTTTAGTGAAAACAATATCCAATGTGAAGAGAACATTATAGTATTCTATTTTGAGTTTGACATTCCAAGCCGCGTCTGGTTAGTTCCTGATGATACTCTCATGACGAGTTGATGTCTGAATATAGGTTACGTGGAGACGGTTCATTCTGGCAGTTTCATGCAGGCCTGTGACGTAGAATCTTCTGTGACGAACTGACCCCACAACCAGCGCACGGCAACTTCCACCCAAACAGCGAACCGACCAAGAACCAGCACACGGCAACTTCCACCCAAACAGCGAACTGACTCAGAACCAGCGCACGGCAACGTAGAATCTTCATCCCCGTTGATTTTCAAAAAAATAAGTCAAATCACATTTGGTGAAAAATTGGCCATGCGCTGAAATGGGTGTAAAACATTTCATGAGAGTAAGCATTTAGTGTACTAGTTGTAATATATGCGTATATACTTTCAAACAAGGAAGCGTATTCTTCAGTGTTATGTGTGGTCTACTCTAATGTATGGGGCAGAGACATGGACAATCTCTAAGAAAATGTACAAATGTTTAGCAGCATTTGAGATGTGGACTTATCGAAGGATGATGAAAATATCATGGACAAAGAAGATCACCAACAAAGAAGTTCTCAGAAAAATTAAAAATAAGAAAAGCTTGTTTGCCACTATACAGACAAAGAAACTTATTTATTTTGGCCACATCATTCGTCAGAGTTCAATATACCGTACATTGTTGGAAGGGAAGGTGAATGGCAGCAGAGGGAGAGGGAGACCAAGAACATCATGGTTTACAAATATTTCACAGTGGACAGGCTTGAATTATTCACAGTCTATCAGAACAGCACAACATCGGGACAAGTGGAGAACCATTGCATCCAACCCTCGACTAGAGGACGGAACTATTGATTGATTGATACTTTCACACTAGTCATCTCTTGTGATCTCCTTGCGACCTAATTGCTAACAACACAATGGTCGCCGACCTCTGGGCGACCATTTTGGTCAAAAGTAGCCTTTGAGTGCAATAGCTACAACCTCCTTGCGATCATTATAAGCAGTAGTGTGACCGGGGCATAATTTGCATATGTATAATCAAATCAAGATAAGTGTTTTGGTTTTGAATATTGGAAGTCTTCATCGGATAAACAACTTTAATACCTGAACATCTGTTTTATTATTTTAGCGCCTACAACAATAGACCCGCGTAGAGATCCACTCGGCGTGCCTCACATTCTACTCAACTAATATGATTGGTGGCTTTTTTATGTTTGTTCGTGTGTTGGTCCCTTCTCCGGCTGTTATGTTATTGATGCAGTTTACCGTTCTATATCGGAGGATAGAGAACGCCGCCATTGTGGCCCTTAAAGTTAAAGCAATGCAGTGATTGTTCCCGTCGGATTGAGAAGGGAGGCAATCGTTATTTAGAATGGCGCGATGCGATTGTTCTTTTGGAACACTCGGGCAGTAGTAAGTATTATCAGATTATGCACAGGCTACACACATTGAGTATGTATGTTTGTAACATTATAAATGTCTCATACATGCGTACAGTTACCAGTGAACAGAACCGACACTGCATTATGGTTATTGTTCTGTGGTTTGTATTTATTACTTTTAGCTGTCATGGTTAGGGTTCTGTGATTTGTATCTATTTATTTTTAACTATGATGCTTACAATTCTTCGATTTGTATTTATTTACTTTTAAATGTCATGGTTATGGTTCTGTGATTTGTATCTATTTATTTCTAACTGTGATGGTTACAGTTCTGTGATTTGTATTTATTTATTTTTAAATGTCATGGTTATGGTTCTGTGATTTGTATCTATTTAGTTTTAACTGTGGTGGTTATGGTTCTGTGATTTGTATTTATTTATTTTTAAATGTCATGGTTAGGCTTCTGTGATTTGTACCTATTTAGTTTTAACTGTGGTGGTTATGGTTCTGTGATTTGTATTTATTTATTTTTAAATGCCATGGTTATGGTTCTGTGATTTGTATATATTTATTTTTAACTGTGATGGTTATGGTTCTGTGATTTGTATTTATTTATTTTTAAATGTCATGGTTATGGTTATGTGATTTATATCTATTCTTTTTTAACTGTGATGTTTATGGTTCTGTGGTTTGAATCTATTTATTTTTAAATGTCATGGTTATGGTTATGTGATTTGCATCTATTTAGTTTTAACTGTGGTGGTTATGGTTCTGTGATTTATATTTATTTATTTTTAAATGTCATGGTTAGGGTTCTGTGGTTTGTATTTATTTATTTTTAAATGTCATGGTTATGGTTCTGTGATTTGTATTTATTTATTTTTAAATATCATGGTTAGGGTTCTGTCATTTGTATTTATTTAAAACTGTGATGGTTATGGTTCTGTGGTTTGTATTTATTTACTTTTTAACTGTGATGGTTATGGTTCTGTGGTTTGTATTTAGATATTTATTTTAAACTGTTATGGTTAGGGTTCTGTGATTTGTATTTATGTATGCTAACCTGTTATGGTTGTGTGGTTTGCATTTATTTATTTTTAACTGTCATGGTTAGGATTCTGTGATTTGTATTAATTTATTTATTTTGTACTGTCATGGTGAGGCTTCTGTGGTTTGTATTTATTCATTTTAAATGTTCATGGTTATGGTACTGTGGTTTGTATTTATTTATTTGTAACTGTCATGGATATAGTTTTGTGGTTTGTATTTATTTATTTTAAACTATTATGGTTTGGGTTCTATGGTTTATATTTTTTTATTTTAAACTATTATTGTTAGGTTTCTGTCATTTGAATTTATTTATTTAAAACTGTCAGTGTTATGGTTCTGTCGTTTGTATTTATTTATTTTAAACTGCTATGGTTAGGGGTCTGTGATTTGTATTTATTTAGCTAGATATATTAATAAAAAAAAATATATGTGTTTGTTTATTTATTTATCTATTCCCAATGCTTTGGAAACATTGGACAGATGCATCTAGTACCAACACAATGACAATTTACTGTTTTCAATGTTATTTCCTAGTTTTCAAGGCTGGTGGAAACACATGTTTCCCAATCTGATGGTTTTTTCCCCTAGGTATGCCATTAGTAAAATCAGCAACATAAATGCATTTAGTTGAAATTCACCAACATCTTTATTTAAAGCTGCATAGTCCGATGAAAGTATAAAATTCTCAAAACCGAAACACTTATCCATACTTGATTCTACACATTTAACTTAGATACTGGTTTACTTATTAAACATCTCTTGCTGCATAGAGTTAATGTAATCAAATCTAAACACCTAAAGCCTATGGTTTCAGAATGTTGATATATTTGCCAAATTAATCCGACATGTTCTCAAATATCTTCAAAGCTGGCTATTTAAATTCAAAATTACTTCAAGCTAAAGTAAAGTAGACCATATCAATCAATCTAATGTATTCATCATAGAAAACAGCAGGAACTCAAAACCATCGAGCTATGCAACTTTAACGCTGCTTCCATAAATTTCTTTTTTTGTATTCTGTCTATATTATCAGAGATCGCTTGGAGCTGCGTTCTGGTTAGGGTTCTGCGAGTTTTATTTCACCAGTTATTTAGTTACATCATGGATATATTTGATGGGTATTAACAATGACAAAAACATGGCGCATTTGTCAGTTTTGCATACGGCGGTTCCACCTAGAGGAATTGCCCGCGGTGAACCTGCAAACTACGAAGACACTGCCAGGCGGCGACACAAGGCTTTCCCGCCATTTCGACCAACTGACTTAACGAACGATTCTAACCCACGCGCAACCGTCGCAGCTGCAATCATCACCACATCACCAACTTTCTTCACCCACCTACCCATCATCATCATCATCATGCTGTCAGTCGCGATGCGACAAAGACTGCTTTCATTACTTGACTGCCGCTCTCCATTTAGCTCTCTGTTCTGAGAGTTGCATCCATGAGTCGGTCTTAATGTCTCTCAGCTTCAGGTTTCTCTTGAGTGTATCCATTTCATGAAAGCTGCCTGCAAAAGTGTTGAAGTGCTGCTGGCTTTTGCAAGTTACCAGCGGCACTCTCTCGGGGAGCAAATAGAGGTTTCACACTGGCAAGAAAATGTCAAGACAGGCGCAAAACTATTTGTCCCTGCAGTGGCTGGTCGGGAGATGTTGGGAGTTCCATACATCAACCGCCCTTAATGCTACCCACCTACCCACGCCTCTGGGAAAAGACTTAAGGGGTAGGGTTCAGGGGTTAAGTCCCGCCCAGTCACACCAGACGGAAGAATGAGAACACGAGAGAAGATGATAACATTCCAGTTAACCATTCTTGTACTTAATAAGCCTTTCCCGAGATGACACATTAAAACCACTATAACCAGTACTGTCTCCGCCTTGGCGAATTACAGATATGTTGCTGGACACAGCTGGCTACTGAGCACATTCAGCTTTTTGGGTATGGACCGTCAGTGGTAGATGTGGGTCGATGGAGGTATTATATGTTGGTTGGTTGTTGGAGTTTAACGTCCTGGCAACATCTAAGGTCATATCAGGATGGTATGTGCTAGAAACATCTAAGGTCCGAGCAGGACGGGTGTTGGAGTTTTACGTCCTAGCAACATCTAAGGTCATATCAGGACGGGTTGGTGTTTGATGTCCTAGCAACATGTACGGTCATATCAGGACGGGTGTTGAAGCTTTACGTCCTAGCAACATCTAAGGTCATATCAGGACGGGTTGGAGTTTTACGTACTAGCAACATCAAATGTCACTTTACCCGTCCTAATATGACCATAGATGTTGCTAGGATGTAAAACTCCAACATCTAAGGTCATATCATGACGGGTACTTTACCCGTCCTGATCTGACCTTACATGTTGCCAGGACGTGAAACTCCAACAACCAACCAACATTCAATACCCCGACCCACCCACACCCACCACCGACGGTCCATATGTAATACCCAATAAGCTGTACATTTAAGCAATGATCTCGACATTTTAGTACAGAATCAAGCAGGGATTTCACATGATTGTATCCGCTATAGAACCCCCAGAAGCAAAGGTCTCACCTAAACCGTGTGTACGAGCATAATTGTTCTACCTCCCAGTACATCTCATTCAGAAAGTAGGGTGTGGTGTGCCCCTAGAAACCCTGTCTTGATAGATCCACAAGAACGCTGAACAAACTGTTCCTAATATGGGCATGTTGTGCATGAATCTGTCACACTACAATCACCTGACAGCCCGCTTCCTGTGGTAGGATCACACTTCAAAGGCATACAAGATGGCGCCTGTATTTTTGTGATTGCAATCTCCATTAGACCAGCTTAAATAAAACTAGATAAGTATCGACAAAGTAATCACTTCAAGAAGCAAAAATACGCACCCGTTACTTTATTTTTTATCACAAGAGCTTTAGATATTAGTTATGAGCCCCTAGGGTTAGATAAGTATGATCGGTACAGGAATTGTTAACCATAACAAGAGATGGGTGGCAGGGGGATGGGTACAGAGATTTGACGCGACATGCGTTTGATTCGCTGATAGCTGGTTTGAAACCGGAAGTGAATGGGTAGATGAGCCTGCAACGCCCATGCACGATATAAGTTCAGAGGTAAAGATAGCATGGAGCCGTATCCATCTACCTCGCCACTATAGATTATGCTGCCGTAAAGAAACCCCCAACCAATGAATCAATCTCTACATCCTCAAGCGTCACAATTCACGAAGTTTGGCTTGTCCGTTTTAGTAGTAGAATAGCATAACATGTAACAGGCGCACTAAGCTGCAATATATGTTTAATGACTGCATCAATATCCAAGTTAGATATGGAGGCTCAAATTTACGTAAGGGATTTTTAAAGTGTTTTTTGGTAAAGTAATTTATTCATCTGAATATGACATTTGTCAGCGCTGGAGCACCTGTCTTTCGTTCCATCTTACTATTGGAATTGACAGTCTAAATAATCTAAGTTTGATCAGTGCTGTATTAGTTACAGCACCGATCCTGTAGAATTAAGGGAGTGGCTCCTGCTGTATAATGTACATCACTAGTCACTGTAGTTCATGCAAAAATGGGGAGCAGCACTGAATAGAAAGTGCATACTCGGGTCAACTCAAACAATCATTGTGGGTTACATTTTTTCTCTTATAAAACAAGGCAAGTTTATTGTTGACAAGATATTTTGTCTGTCTTATATAATGTTCAATGTGTTTAAACAGGTTGATAGTTGTGTAGGATGTTCGGTGTGTTGATGGTTTGTTCATGATGGTTAAGGGTGGTGGCAGGGGAGGGGGGGCCCATTGGGGTGGGTGGTGGTGGGGGGGGGGGACCCACAGGAGAACAAGCGAGGGTGCAAGGATTTAGTTTTGAAAGATTTGATACTTTCATTTGATAGTGTTACTTGTTGCTTTAATCTCATTCGCTAAACTGCTATATCAGGAAAGTCAGGAAGGAGTACACTAAATATGCACTTAGTATATAATATATGAATATTACTGCATATTCAAAGTTGCCTAATGCCATGAAAGCATAATATTTTGAAAACCAAGGTGTTGAATTAGATTTACTCCTTCATATCAAACTTAGATACATGACCAATGTGGTTACACTTTTTGATTTCCATAAATTTAACTAAACATTTGTATCAAAATAGAGTATGGCCGTATCACTAAAAATAACTCCGGAATCCGTATCTGATACGGGTAACACATGTCATGTGGCAGGTATGTAATAGTCAACCAAATATATTTAATAACATTTCTAAAAGAAATGTAAAACAAACGGATTATGGAACCTTTAGAAGTTGATTTAGAATATTGATAAAAATGTATCCATTCATTACACCAGTTGGAATAAATTCTTCCTCCTTCCTCAACTCCATCCCTACATAGATGTCTTTGCTGTTTACAGTTTACCACATTGTGCTTCCTGTAGGACTTGTTCCTGAATTGTTGCAGCAGTTTATGTAATATGCATAACCTAATTTCCTGTAACAGAATGCAGCCCTTACCGATGTTGCACAATCTGTCAGTGTGAGATTTCAATCGAACTTGAAAACATAGTTAAGTATAAGCCAGTGTTGGTATTATGTCCATTACATGATATTAAATCTACATAATCTGATGGAACATCACATTTTCAAAACCAAAGCAATTATTTAGAATTTATTCTACATATCTAACTTAGATACCGATGCACTTATTAGGCATTTGTTGCCACATATAAGAAAGTACTGAGGCAATTTGATAGAACCTGTTTCTGCTGAGGACTATGCTGTCAGGGTTTTGGCATGTAAGCCAAAACTAATTGTGCATGCATGCACTTCAAATATTTCAAAACTTAGCCATTCAACACAAAAGTTACTTCAAACTAAAGTAATATAAATTATATCAATCATTTTAATATATTTATCTAAGAAAAGTGACGGAAACTCAAAACCATTGACTATGCAACTTTAGACAATATGATAATAGAGTGGATTATATCCTCTAATAGCCCTGTTAAAAGATGATGGTGGCTTGCAAGGATGTGTGACAACGCTTATCACTTTGTCTTTGATTATATTCATAGAATAATACTTCCCACTGACATAAAATTTGATACTTGTCGCTTCCTAGCCATGCGCGCAGCATCAATAGGATATGGCAAGGACTGGTTAGCTCAGTGTCAGGATAATGTGACTGAGTGGGATATTAGGGCATGGTGCTGGCAGCCTGGTCTCCATAGTGGGGCAGCACTATAAAGATGTCATGAGTACGCACTGTTACAAGTCGGTACCCGTCCTGATATGACCTTAGATGTTGCCAGGAGGTAAAACTCCCAACAACCAACCAACCCACTGCTAACAGCATCGGCGCTCATTCTGACCATGAGACAAATACTCAATTTTAGAAACAGCCAACTCCCCCCCCCCCCCCAAAGTCCCGCCCCCTACAGATGCCAACATAGTAATGCTCAGCTAATATCCACACATGTTTGGAGACCAGTACTTCATTGATTACCTTGGATATATTCAGAGGAATGAATCGGTGAACAGTATCAATAGGTTATTTATTATATTGTGCAATTGATGGTCTCATGCTGTGTACAGAGTCTTTGTTTGGATAAATTAAAAAGTTTGTTTTGAATTTTTTTTTTTTATGAGCTGAGGAAGATGCAATTACAAGTTAACTGTTGCTAACTTATAGGGACGAGGACGTGGGTTGGTTGGTTGTTTGAATGTTGCATCCTGGCAACATCTAAGGTCATATCAGGATGGGTACCGACTTGTGGCAATGAGCACTCATGGCAAATTAGTAGGGCTGCCCCACTGGGAAATCAGGCTGCTGGCACCATAACCAGATATCCCACTCAGTCACATTATCCTGACACTGAGCTAACCAGTCCTTGACCTATCCTATTAATACCTAGCATCAGGCTAGGAAGTGACAAGTATAAATTTGATAAGTCATTGGTTTGACTCAACTGGGAACCAAACTCCCGATCACCCACACACGAGGTCTACGCTCCACCGATTTGGCCACCGCACCTGGTCGCGTGAGTAGATGGGAGACCCTAATTCTCGACAAGGATCCCTGCACAGACCATCCCCAACCTCTAGGTCTGATGAGTTTGTTTTATTTAACAACCCCTCTAGAACACATTGATTGTTATCATTGGCTATTGGATGTCAAACATATGTTAATTCAGGCATATTTCTTTGGAGGAAACCTGTTGCCGCCACATAGGCTACTCTTTCCGATCAGCAGCAAGGGGTCTTTTATATGCACTTTCCCCCAGACAGGACAGCACATACCACAGCCTTTGATGAACCATTTGTGGACCACTGGTTGGAACGGAAAATAGCCCAAACTGCAAATGGGTCCACTGAGCAGGATCGATCGGATGACCCACACCTTCACAGGTGGACACACTACTGCATGAGCTACGTCCCGCCCCACCCCTGGGTGTGATACTGCGAGAGGTAATGGGATCAGGGCCCTGGGCATCCAGGCATTGGTCGGGAGAGTGCTTTGGTTACATAGCGCATATTGTTTCCAACATCTCAGGGCCATTTTAATTCCCAACTTTTATTGAAATTTCACAGTGTGATGAAAGCAAAACATTTTCATAACCACAAATATTGCATATCTAATATAGATATTGGGGCACTTACTAAGTAATATGAATAAGCAATGCTTAGGACCGACCCCCCGATATAACTACAGTAAAGTATTTTATGATTGCGCGTGTATTTTTTTACTCCACTCGCGGTGTTCGATTTGAAATTCTAGCAACTCGGATGACCCGAGTCGCGGTTGTGATAATCGAATACGGCCGTCGTTTCCGTGGAATAAAATATTAATATTGCCTTTGTGCACCCATGTTTATGCCAAATTGTTATTTATTTCTTTTAATTTTGAATAAATTCGAAGCTTTGCACTGCGTGTATTGGCGTATCGGCAAATTCTATGGCAGCGGGCATTTGTTTTGATATATTATTAACCAATAGCTGTCGTCCACCCTGCTTGCTGCGGACCGAAATTCGACGAGCGATTTCCGTTTCCGTTTGCTGGATTTCTCGGTTTCTCGGTACGAGTTTACAAATGGCAGCGCCCATACAGAGCTATTTCCGTTTCCGTTTGCTGGATTTTGTCGATGTCACGCACAGTAAGAGTATTGTTTATGTGTATATATCTACATGCGTTAGTCTTAAGCCTCCCCGTGGGTGGGTCGGTATTAATTGTATTATTATAGTCAATATAATAGAACCTGTTACTACTGAAGGATATGGTGTCAGAATTGTGAGATAAATGCCAACATTAATTTAGGATGTTTTCACTTTAAATATCTCCAAAGTTAGCAATTTACAATAAAAGCTACTTAAAATTGAAATAAGGTGGAGTATAAAAAGCAACCTAAATGTACTTTTTTTTAAAGTAGAAACTAAAAACCATCAGCCTATGCAACTTTAATAATACAAATAATGTGTTGCAATCTAAGCAATCACGCTCCTTGAATAAACGCTCATTAGCGCCATGCTGCGGGAATTGTGCATGTTTTTAAAAAACATGGGTAATTGAATGCGTATGAACGACGTCTTACTTAGCATTGGATACAAAGCATCTATTCTATTTTTAGACTAAGGCCCGGCGCTGCGCCGCCCCGCCGCCTAGCGTAAGAATTCCATATTAACCAAGTAGCCGCCGGTTTGATTCACTTTCGCCTTGACTGCGCTCCGTTCAACATCGTCTCTAAGCCTTTCGTTCTAAGGGCAGCACCAGCCGTCAAACAAGACAGCGCATGCTAAACGCAGCAGGGACACTGCCTCACCTACTACCACGTCTCTGAAGAAGCAGAAAAAGAAAGGACGAGGGAGGCCCAGGTCAGTCGTAAATGAGTCTTCTACACACACCGTAACTCGTTCAAACCGCACCGGGGAGCGGTGCGAGGGAAGGGACACCAGTGCAGAGTCTGTCCCAGGGACACCAACATGCCATGGGAAGGAGGATGTCCAAGGTTCTATGGCAATAGCGCTTGCAGGGATCCAGAAGCAGATCTCCGACCTTGCAGATGGTTTTGACACGCGAATCAACGAGATAACGAGGAGGGTAGACAGGCGTCGGAGATCCAGATCTCCCAGCCCTACCAGGAGACATAAACAACCGTCTCCCCGGCCGGTCGTATCGGCGCAAGGCACCCCGGACGGTGCAGGCGACCACAGATCCCGCAGAAACAACCGTACAAGCTCAGCATCGCCACGCCAAGGTGGGAGATACCGCGACAGTCTCGGCTATGACGACAGAGGTGGTCGAGCTGGTAGTGAGGTACCATACTACAGAACGGATAGGCACCACGACTATGATCATAACGACAGGCGCTACCAGCTAAACCCAGGCCCATTAATCGACTGGGAAAATAATGACGACGAGCGTACTAGCGCGGTAAACGACCTCCTCGTGGCAGCCGGCTCGGCAATAGGAAAGCGCAGAGGTATGAATATTCTCGCACCACACAGATACGTAATAAGGGGAAGTCGCAATGAGAGGATCGGGTTAGAGGAGGCATCATGGCACGAATATTTCGCGGCTCTACATCGCATGTCTAAGGACAAGAAACTCCCAGTAGGATGGGCAGAGCATGTGAACGAACACATGTACCAGCTTGCCGTCATGGCTGCAAACTGGGACTGGCACACATGTCGACAATGGTCGGAGACAGTATTTACGATGATAGCGGACGGCCGCCTCCCTAGGGGTTGGAAGGATGGCTACGCTATAAAAGATGTGCAGCGTGACATTTGTGCGATTGGCGCCAGGACTGACAAGGCACGGCAAGGCACACGCGGTTCAAAACGAAATGAAGGATCGGCAAACGCAACAACGGCAGGGGCGGACAACAAGGCCAGTACAGACCATACACGGCCTACATACGATAAAGACACGGACGGGAAACCATGTAGCCAGTGGAACTGGGGGGAGGACTGCGGTTTCTCGACATCCCATGGTCTCCAGCCCGATAGGAAGGCCCACCTATGCGCATGGTGCGCCAACAAGTACAAGCGGGCAAATGCGCATCAAGAAAAAGTCTGCTTTAACAAGAAAAGGTTCTTCGACAAAGCTAATGGCCCGGTCAAGGATAAGAAGGATTTTTAGATGACGGTTGTGCTGGCACCGCGCAGCCCAACTTAAAAACAAAAGAAAGTACAGCGGGTACCAACGCCGCAGAGGCATCGGGCAAATTAGGAACCGGCCTGGCGAAAAATGACGGACCGAGACACCGCCACACTGGGAAGCGTGGGCGAGAGGCCGATGAGTGCATAATACGTAAACGTCATGCACCAACACTGGCTGGGGACGGGGAAGGTTCAGACACCTCATCAATCACATTTGACAGCGGCGAGACAAGAGACATTGTTTCAAACGCCCCCACCACCCACCAAGAAGCCGAGCATGACGTCACGGCCACCGAGGCGGGGGCCGCTGACCCCTTTCCTCGCAACAGTCTAGACAACGCTGTTTCTCACGATCACGGCAACGGCAGTACATGCGAACTGTCTCAAGTCTCTCCCCGCACAGACCATCCTAACGGTACACGCGCCAGCACCAGCGCCCAGACATTAGACGAGACAACCGGGACCAGGGTTCACGCACCCACTCCCCACGCCGCTGCACGTGGCTACCAACATGAAGATTATGACAAAGTTAAACATCTTTTCCACGGGAGCCCCCCACGTTACGACAACAGGCCGCTTGATAGGTTGTTGGTGGAGGACCATGTGGATAATGATGGCATAGATCAGATACTTGATATGGTATCGGCCGACCAAGTGACACACTATGATTCCCCGCCCACTCCAACCGCATACAGGCACACGCTCAATAAGATTTGGCCAGTTGTTAATGCCAGGGCCTGGTCGGACCACCGTGAATACATGAAGATTTATACTCATGTTAGATTCTCAGCCATCCCAAACTACATCGGCCAACGTATCCCGATACCATCGGGACTAAAAATTAAAGCTTGGCGCGCACTCCTCGTGAATTATCATGACAAACAGTTGCCTGATTTTCTGGAGTTCGGCTGGCCAGCGGCCTATACCACCGATAAACCACCTATCGCATCTAGAGCAAACCACCACACAGACCCAGAGAACACCGCCCACATCAAAAACTACATCGACACTGAGCTCGGACATGGTGCCATGCTCGGGCCTTTTGAGGAATGCCCTTTCACTCCTTGGACTCAAATCAGCCCGCTCATGACTCGCGCTAAGCACAAGACCGACAAACGTAGGGTCATAGTTGATCTAAGTTACCCAGGCGGAGTTAGTGTCAACGCTGGCATCAGGAAGGGACAATACCAGGGCCAGCCCTCCACCTACACCTTGCCGGGCATTACAGATCTTGCCGATGAAGTCATCCGTCTAGGTAAAGGAGCCTTCATTTGGTGTGCGGATTTGGCCAGGGCATACAGACAGCTCAGGACATGCCCGCTCTCTACCCCGCTGCTCGGCATAACTCTAGATGGGAAAATCTACATAGACATTGCCCCGCCATTTGGCTGCCGCACCTCCTCTATCGCATGTGCCCGGACAACAAATGCAGTTGTCTACCTAATGAGGAAACGCGGGCACCATGCACTCTGTTACCTCGACGATTTTGTAGGTGCGGCCTCAACAAAGGGGAAAGCTGACGCAGCCTACTCAGATCTCCTCCGCTTGGCCGAGTTTTTGGGACTCGACTTAGCCCTCAACAAATGTAGCCCACCATCCACCGAAGTGGAGTGGCTGGGTTTTGCAATCTCAACCATGGAAATGACCATCACCATCCCTGAGGAGAAACTCCAGCAGGTCCTAAGCGAATGTGAAACATGGAAAAACAGGAAGCTTGCATCCCGCCGAGACCTCCAGAGGCTCGTGGGGAGGCTACAACATATCGCAAAATGCGTACGACCGGCAAAAAGGTTCATGTCACGAATCCTTGCGGCTCTCAGAGCCGCACCCTACAGAGGAAAACACGCGGTGCCTGAGGACTTAACACTCGACGTCTCATGGTTCACAGACTACGCCACACAATCCAACGGCATAGTTCTTCTGCCCAAGGAAGAACGCACAACATGGACTATTGAATGCGACTCGTCCTTGGAAGCCGGCGGCGCACACTCACCCACGCATTTCTATGCGGCCAGATATTCCAGAGCACTCATGGCTAAACACCACTGTATCGCCAGGCTGGAGGCCATAAACCTGGTGGTAGCCCTCAAAAACCTCGCTCCGCCAGAACCACACGACTTCACAATCATCATAAACACGGACAATGCCACGTCACAGCAAGTCCTCAGTACCGGATCTGGCCGTGACCCCATAATCTGTGCGTGCGCCCGCCAGATTTGGTTGTTCTCTGCAAAACTCAGCACAGAGGTCGTAATACGACACAAACCGGGGAAGGACCTCGTCCTCGCGGACGCCCTCAGCCGCAGGTGCTTCGACCGGACAGCAGACGACCTCGCCAAGAAAATGACGACCAACCTAAACTTGACTTATATCGTCGTGAGCCATGATGACGCCCTCACCCCGATCCTCTAGTAACCCATGACTCGATAACTAAAATTTTGCCTCTCTTCATAGGTTACTCACAAGATCACCACGACCGGCTACTCAACACCATGGCGGCTGGTCTGGCCACGGGCACCTGGAAGAATAAAACGGCTCAAATCAAAGAATACCTGACTTACATGAATAATCGAGGGGGCAATCCTGCAAGCCCTACACAATACGAAATCATGTCGTACCTCCTGCACCTATCAGATACCAGGACGCCCGGCACTGTCTCGAACTACTTCAGTGGCGCCCGGACTTGGCTCCAGGCGCTGGGCGTAGACAGCCACGTCTTTGACACCTACTTGGTAGGGCTGGTCAAGCGAGGGATCCAGCGCCGCTCAACTCACGTACCCACGCAGGTGCCTCCCCTCGCTCCCTCGGACATAAGGAAGGCAGTCAGGTTCTTCTCTACAGTCGGGAACAACGGCCCGGTGCTAACGGCGGCGTTGCTCATAGGCTACTTTACGCTCCTACGTCAGAGCAATCTGCTGTGCCCCACCCCACCGGCTGATACGGCGCACACCTTACGCGCACGAGACATTACACTTACGCCATTGGGGCTCAACGTACACGTCAGATCCTCGAAAACCCTGCTCAGATCGGCCCCACCACGTAACATCACGGTGCCGGCGATTTCGGGTTCCATCTACTGCCCAGTTCGGGCTTGGACTTGCTACGTGTCCAGGACACAACCATGCCGGGACGGTCCGGCATTCATCACCACAGACGCGCTTCCACTGCGACCGAAAGCATTACTCGACACGCTTAGGCTAGCTCTGGCCACACAGGGCCACCCCGCACCAGGTGCTGTAACACTACACAGCCTTCGACGCGGTGGAGCGCAGGCATGTGCCGCCCTAGGCACTTCTCTTCATGACATCAAGGACTTGGGTCATTGGACCTCTGATGCAGTCCATACCTACGTGCCAAAACACTCGATTTCATCGGCACCCAGAACTCTAGCATCAAAATTTTGGTCAAGTTCTGTAAGCCTTGAAATCATGATGCTCCATTCTGATATGTGACGATAAAACAAGACAATAATAAATACCAATATTAAAGTCAGTCGGTCTCTCGCGTTTTCAATTGTGCATGTTTTTAAAAACATGGGTAATTGAATGCGTATGAATGACGTCTTACTTAGCATTGGATACAAAGCATCTATTCTATTTTTAGACTAAGGCCTGGCGCTGCGCCGCCCCGCCGCCTAGCGTAAGAATTCCATATTAACCAAGTAGCCGCCGGTTTGATTCACTTTCGCCTTGACTGCGCTCCGTTCAACATCGTCTCTAAGCCTTTCGTTCTAAGCCATCCCACCCACCCATACTGTTCATATTCGGTGGGGTCAAGTTCTGTAAGCCTTGAAATCATGATGCTCCATTCTGATATGTGACGATAAAACAAGACAATAATAAATACCAATATTAAAGTCAGTCGGTCTCTCGCGTTTTCAATTACATGCATTCATTACACTGACAAATAAGTGGTATATATTGGTTTTACTTAGGACTATATGGTTATTTCATCACCGAAGGAAGGTTCTACTCATTTGATGGTCCACAATTCTCTGGCACTCAGCCCTCGAGTGTCCCGCGTTAAGGCCCGGTCACATAGCCATTAGTGGACGCAATGATCTGTAGGATAGATTAACCTGGGTCAAACGTGGTGTAAGTATGTTAAACTACGTTGAAATACGTTAAGGTACGGCATGTTTTGGTATGGATAAATATGTTACGGTATGGATAAATATGTTAAAGTATGGATAAATACGTTACGGTACGGATGCCAGTACGTTCAACTACCTTCACCTATGTTCAACTACATTCAACTATGTTAAACTACATCAAATTACGTTCAATTACGTTCACCTATGTTCAACTAGGTTCACCTACGTTCAACTATGTTCAACTACATTCAGCTAAGTTCAACTAAGTTCAACTAAGTTCAAGTAAGTTCAACTAAGTTCAACTAATGACCGGGGCTTTACAGTGTACGGGAGTTGGGTGGCAAGAAAAGTCTGGTGAAGAACAAACCTTAATGGCAAGGGTTCAGGTCAAAGCGAGAAGTGGCCGAGCTACTCTGGGCGGTGGCGGAAATCCGGTAGGTGGCGCGGGGTATTATTGCCTTTGTGTGTGTTTGCCCCTATAAATATATGCATCTAAAAGCATGTGGCGCTAGTGAGGTTTCCCTACGCTAGCAGATGCAGGGGAGCACCAGAGGTGGCGCCACCTGTAATGAGAATGCGTAGGAGGCACTACAGAGTATTCAATGAAATAAAATATATAACAAAATAATTGCCTTCCATGCCTTTATACTTGCATAATCTGTTATACATCACATATTAAGTTTTGAAAGTGAGCAGAGTGACAGTTGGCTGACGGTGCAGAGTAGGCAGGGAGGAGAGAACATGGAAGTTAAGTTGGTTACAGACAAACATTAAGGGGCTGCCATTATTTATATCCACATAATAAATTATATAGTACATATATATATGTATATATGTATATATGTATACATATACATGTATATACATATATGTATATACAAGTTGTATGCAGGTATAGCAATACCTCAGGGAGTTTGACGCCCCTACCTTGCAGACTTGTAAACCACTGCCTTGAGGTACAGGTCCTTGACAGAACCGAAGGCTAAGGGAGCAAACCATAAACAGAAAACCATGTCACTGTGGCAGCATTAAGGGCGGTTGATGTATGGAACTCCCAACATCTCCCGACCAGCCACTGCAGGGACAAATAGTTTTGCGCCTGTCTTGACATGTTCTTGCCGGTGTGAAACCTCTATTTGCTCCCCGAGAGAGTGCCGCTGGTAACTTGCAAAAGCCAGCAGCACTTCAACACTTTTGCAGGCAGCTTTCATGAAATGGACATTAAGACCGACTCATGGACGCAACTCTCATGGCAGAGAGCTAAATGGAGAGCGGCAGTCAAGTAATGAAAGCAGTCTTTGTCGCATCGCGACCAACAGCATGATGATGATGATGATGTATATACATGTGTATATATATTCTGCAAGACAATCTTTAGCTATGGATAAGGGAGGGCCCCGTGTTATTGGGCTGTGCCTTGGGTTTCTAGTGTGGCCTCGGATGCAATGCCTTTCGCATGATTTGGTGTATTCAGATATTCATGATAATTCTAAAGGTCCATGCCTCATATATCAGCTGTAATCGTACACTCCATCGGGACCCCATTCATCGTAGACTCTGTGGTTTCCTGCTCCTGAACCGAAACATTAAAGTTACAATGCCCGACAGGTTTAGGATTTCTGATATTTTCCTCATAAATACACGTATTCCTCCGTATTTTATCTACATTACTTTAAACTTTGAGGTGACTTTTATTACAAGTGGTTAAATTTGGAGATATTTGAAGTAAAAATATACCAATTTAATGTTGGTGTGCACATCAACATTTGGACGCCATATCATTTACAGGTTTTTATTAAAGTGACCCAGTATTCCCTTTTCTGTAACAACAAATACCTGATAAGTACAACAATATCGAAGTTTGATATGTTTGTTTGTTTGTTGTTGTTTTACGTCCTAGCAACATCTAAGGTCATATCAGTTTGATATCTAGAATGTAATCTAAATAAATGAGTTGGTTAAAAAGTATGTAACTGTTTCATCAGACTATGCAGCTTTAAGAATTTCTTGTTGTAAATATGTTTATTCTGCTGAATAAGTCTTTAGTCGGCACTGGTCTTCCAGCCATTTTTCAAATTAGGATTATTTACTCAAAAGATGGTACAAGGAGTAACAATAACTGTTGAATACACACCTTGCAGCATAAAACACAATGAAATTCTGTAAACCACAAGTTCCACAGCAATATGGTAACACTATTGCCATATGACTACATCAACATAATTCAGATCAATTTGAGTATTAAGAATGTGAGCATATATAATTACTTAAAGCTGCATAGTCCGATGAAATATCAAATTTTCAAAAACCAAACCAATTATCTAGATTTGATTTTACATATCTAACTTAGATGCTGATGCACTTATTAAGCATTTGTTTTTACGTAGAAGGCAATACTGAGTCAATTTAACAGAACCTGTTACTGCAGAAGTCTATGGTGTCAGAGTTTTGGCATGCTTGCCAAAACTATTTTTTCATGTTTGCACTAAAAATATCTTAAAAGTTTACCATTTAAAATAAAAGTAACTTTGAATTAATGTAACATAGATATTAGTGATCGATTTAATATATTTATCTCAGAAAAAATACAGAAATTCAAAACCATCTGACTATGCTACTTTAAGTAACTATGTATCTATCTATATCAGCGCTGACCAGGCGTGGTTCCTAATGGGTAAAGTGCGGGCCTCGCGTCCAGAATGTCGGGAGTTCAGTTCCCAGTCGAGTCAAACCAATGACTTTAAAATTGATACTTGTCACTTCCTAGCCTGGCTCTCAGCATTAATAGGATAGGGCAAGGACTGGTTAGCTTAGTGTCATGATAATGTGACTGAGTGGGATATTGGGTCATGGTGCTGGTGGCCTGATTTCCCAGTGTGGCAGCACTATCAAATCACCATGAGTGTGCACTCTCACGAGTCAGTATCCATCCTGATATGACCTGAGATGTTGCTAGGATGCAAAACTCCAACAACCACCCAACCAACATCAGCGCTGTATCTAGCTAGCATTGCAAAAATCACACACCACCTGAAACCAATGCTTCCAGTTTGATTCCGTGTTGATCTGGGACTCAGGGACAACCCACCTTGCCTCACTTAAGGGCTGGGCACATACATGTTAGTGAATGTAGTTGAACATACATAGAATAACCTGGGTGAAACATGCTGTCACTACGTTCAAATACGTTAAGGTACGGCAGGTTTTGGTTGATGACCCACCTAATAGTACAGATAAATACATTACGGTACGGATCCTGGTACGATACAGTATAGATCCCGGAATGATGAGGTATGGATCCTGGTATGATATGGTATGGATCCCGGTACGTCCAACTACATTCAACTATGTTCAACTATGTTCAACTACGTTACCCTCCACTACGTTCAACTTCGTCCACTAACGGCTATGTGACCACAGCAGAACAACCAAGGTTTTCTGTGGGTCAAACTATGCTAGGGTAAGCTAGAGTATGCTAGAGTACATTAATAAGTACACTAGAGTATGCTAGAGTAAGCTACAGTATGCTAGAGTATGTTATCACCAAGGAGGCTATGTCTGCCTCAAACGTAGTGCTCTTTTGAACATGTCCAAAGCTTAAATCGGAACTCACGGCCCACAGACGTCCTTATCACATTATCATCACAGAGAAGTGTGGATGCCGGTACGTTCAACTACGTTCCACTATGTTCAACTATGTTCAACTACATTCAACTAGGTTAGCCTCCACTACGTTCAACTACGTTCACTAACGTGTATGTGACCGGGCCTTTAACAGGATCTGGCCAATGTCAGTGTGACTCGCCACCAAGATGAAAGCAGTTCAAGGCAGCGCATAAGACAGCCTCCGGGGACGGTGGGAAGCCCCCTGGTGGCTGGCACAGTGACCCAGATTGCATTATGGGTTAGTGAAGGATGAGAAAGTTGACCTAATGCCTGGTTGGCTGACTATCCAGGTGGTGCTGCGCAATGGAACTCATTAAGTCATGGAAGCCATATTTAAAGCTGTATAGTCCGATGAACCATGAACATTTCAAAACCAACAAATCTTCTAAATTTGATTCTCTATATCTAACTGAGATACTGATGCAGTTATTAAAGCATTTTGTTGCTGCATAGAACAGAATACTGAGTTGATTTAATAGAACCTATTACTGCAGAAGCCTATGGTGCCAGAGGTTTGGCATCTATGCCAAAAATAATTGTCCATGATTGCACTTCAAATATCTCAAAGGCTAGCCATTTAAAATCAAATTTACTCCAAATGAAAGTAAAGTGGATTATAGCAATTTAATATATTTATCTCAGAGAAATGGCAGAAAGTCAAAACCATCGGACTATGCAACTTCAATCAAGGTGCCAATAGATAACTTGGCTGAAAGCCAAGTTGACTTGAAATATCTGGTCACCACAGTATTCTTCAAATGAATGGACTTAGGTAGGTTCTAAGGCAAAATCTCAAGGCTTTGAATTTGCTGTTATTAAATAAAGGCTATTCCGGCAGTCTAAACATGTTTCTGTTCTAATTTAATTCTATTTAAAAGGCCATATCAAATGGTGTCCAAGCTAGCTGGCGTATGTCACTCTAACAGCTACCGGGCGCGGTGACCGAATCGGGAGAGCGCAGGCCTCGCGTGTGGGATATCGGGAGTTCGGTTCCTGGTTCCCGGTCAAGTCAAACCAATGACTTATAAAATTGATACTTGTCGCTTCCTAGCCTGGCCCTCAGCATCAATAGGATAGGGCAAGGACTGGTTAGCTCAGTGTCAGGATAATGTGGCTGAGTGGAATATCGGGTCATGGTGCTGGTGACCTGGTCTCCCAGTAGGGCAGCAATATAAAGTCACCATGAGTGCGCACTGTCACAAGTCGTTACCTGTCCTATTATGACCTTAGATGCTGCCGGGATGTAAAACTCCACAAACCAAGCCACCAACTCTAACAGCTGAGGGGAGCCTTTAAAGCCCTTAAAGATGAATGACCCTACTCGTCACAGCTAGACCACAGATACCAGATTTACCACAGTTAGACTCCGCGTCTTGAGTGGGTACTAAATAATCGCCTGATAATTTCAAGATATAGAAAGCGTATGTATAGCTGTGTTGATGATATAAGCGTCCCACACAACCCCTTTCCCCCTCTTTCCTCCAGGTGGCGTCACGGGCTCCCTTCATTACGCTGGTTCCCAGCTGCCATTCCCCACCCTCTTTCCTTCCCCTTCCTCCCCTTCCTCCTCCTTGCCCCGCCAGACTGGCACTTCACCTCCTGAAGCCGGACCATCCACACCTCTCCCTTTCTTCACCGACCCACCCAGCCCAACACCGACAGTACCTATAAGGGTTGAGTGCCGGGTCGGGCAGGATCGAACTTACCATCAGACTTACCCATTGCACTGACTCGCCCCTGACTTCACTGTGCCTCCAATTGACTCTAATTCTCATGTCTGCTTCACTTAACTTTGTTTAGACTTCGTAATAAATTCCCCTTCTATGTAGTCCTGTGTCGTGTTGTGAATTGTCCATTTAATTACAGTTAAGCCAATGACGCTCCCATCATCTACAATCAGGCACCCATTAAGGCTCAGTCACACCTTACCGGATTGGGGTACAGGATAGAAAACGGACACTGTCCAGTGAAATACGGCAATGTACGGTTTATCTACGATACCCATCCGGCGTGTCCGTTCTCTGTCCGGTGGTGTCCGGTGTGTATGGTGTCAAGTTTTGAACATGCACAAAACTTGTACCGGACACCGCTGGACTGATGTGTATGGTTGGTGTCCATTTTAAGTCCGTTTTGTCCATTTCATATCTGGTACCCATCCATTACATCTCCGGTTTGCTTCCTGCATAGTCCGTTGACGGTGTTACTGGAATTCGGTCCGTCGGTTTTTGTGTTTTTTCCCGGCACGTCCATTAATAGTCCGGTTGAAGTTTGATCTGTCCGTTTGACATTTGGTTCTTATCCGGTGTCGTCCGGTTATCATCCAGTTATCATTCGTTGACTATTCGTTAATGTACGTTTCTTGTCTGTTTAGCGTCCGTTTTGTCTGGTCGCCTTTGATCCGAAAGAGCAACATTTTGACACATTTTGGTACATTTTGATACCAAACACCACCGGACTAGAAAATTCTTTGTCCGTTTGTGTCCGGTACTCAATCCAGTAAGGTGTGACAGGCACTTTAGAGATGAAATCGTTGACTTCCCTACCCACTGTGGCTATTTCAGCAGCACATCATAAGAATACAATTATATATGCCATCTTCCTTCTACTGAAGTTTAAAACCGATCGATTTGTTGTTGAAGATTTATATTGCCTATCATGGATAAACCTGAATAGGCTTGTTTTCACCATTAGACAGTTTGTCGATAGAAAGCCCGAGCCTACACTTTTACCTCCCACACCACATAGACATGCTATGAGAGCAACTGTCCTTTGATGATGCTGTAAGTTATACACAGCAGTGGAAATCCAAATTGGCAGAGGTGGGGGCACAGGGAATCGAACCACTGACCTTCAGATTAGGAGTCCGACCTAGAAAAAAGTCAGCCACTCTAACCACTCCGCCACAGAGAACACCACAAATCGATAGCCTCACTTAGAAAGCAACGAGCTAACACTTCCTTTGTACAGCGTGGGAAACATGTTTCATTGCGGGTGATTCAGTGCTGGAAGCAGGATCTAGATAGATGTGCGATTATCCTACCATTATGTAACTAAACTATATTTGTGTATATATCAATGGCCGGAAGACCAGTGCCTCAGCGCTAAAAAAAATAAAATTATTCAACTGAATAAACATTTTAGCAAAAGGACAACATCGGATAGCTTGCAGTTTATTTTATTTTCACACAAATAAATTGTTCATGTTATTCGTAACATGGGTAATTTACGGGGCAGAGAACCATATAGCAATACAACACAAGTGGCGCCACCTAGCATAAGAGCCACACACCTGGCGGCTGCCGCACACGCCATCTAGCGGATCCCCTCGAGTAACTCCACCACCGCCTCCAGGGCCGCCCGACCTGACCCACCCTGGAACTCCCACCCACGCCAACATCACGTGATCACCCTCCTCCCGGTTCAAACCATCACAACTGTTCCTCCAGCAGTCAACGGAACACTGATCCAATTTTCCCACACCCACCCACACCTCTGAAAAAACTAGACACTGCTTAGGGTTGAGGGTTCGGGTCCCGCCCCCAGTTGACCTCTGAATGAGGACAATAACACACAAACTCATGACATTTAGATTTGACCTAATGACGATCTTGTAACCTCTCTGAATCATCATCCTGACGCATGTACTGATCCCTCCCTGTACTGATTAAAGATTACCCACTATCACATCATGACTCCGCCTTCATAAATTATATCAGTCAGAACCATTTTTCCCTCGCTGTGAAAATGGCCCTTGGTCAATCAATCAATCATGAGAATTTCTCATACCGCAGTTAAATTGTGCATGTTTATCCCATTTGTTCGGCATTTTTGATGGATTATCGTAACTATTGATGTATTTCTGTGCTTTTGTCCTGCATTTCTCCTCTCGGAGTCTGATGACAAATAATGCAAATTAGACAGATAAAATGAACTGTGGAATACAGTTTCATGGATGTTTGGAACAAATACCGAGATTTCCGGATTGAACGAGGTCGGATTAATGAAGGCTGATTGTAATTTATGCAGACTTTATTAGATAAATGAGCTAATTCTTTGTATTAAGTTCAGCACTGCAAGTTATTACCAGCTGTGCCGAGAATGTAGATATATTGCCTCCCAGTCTAGCATATGTATCAGTTAAGATGGGCTTAACAATGAACTCACTTACAAAAACAGTGAGATCAAATTAACACAAGACATACTGGTTAGTTCATTATAGGACACACGCAATCACATTTAAATGGGATGTATATTAGAAGGATTTATGAAGGCAATATATCACATTAAATTACTTGTCCGAACACAATGCTAAGACACTAGCTAAATACAACTAAAGCAGCATTAACTATTTGCTAACACACAATACAAAAAGTGTGGGACGTGCACATATATAACATTTTTACATTATTATTATTGGTGATAGTATAATGGCCATGTTGTGGCGTTCTCTGTGGCGGAGTGGTTAGAGTGTCTGACTTTTTTCTGGGTCAGACTCCTAATCTGAGGGTCAGCAGTTCGATTACCCGTGCCCCCAGCTCTGCCAATTTGGATTTCCACCGCTGTGTATAACTTACAGCGTCATCAAAGGCCGGTTGCTCTCATACCATGTCTATGTGGTGTGGGAGGTTAAAAATCCCTTGGGTCGGTAAAAGTGTAGGCTCGGGCTTTCTATCGACCAGCAGTGGAATGAGGAAGACCAGTCGTCTATGACTGAAATTTCCCCTGCTTAAACAACTAATGGACCAAAAAAAAAAATGTTGGTAGCGAAGGCCATATTCACCCTGAAATGTTAATATAATTTATCGTTACATTTTTTTTTCATGAGAAAATATGCTCATTACTTTTGTATGTTTGCTTTAACATTGTTTTCAATGAAATGCTGATGGTGTGTTAACAAATAGTTACTGCTGCTTTAGTTGTATTTAGCTCAATCAATCAATAGTTCCATCCTCTAGTCGAGGGTTGGATGCAATGGTTCTCCACTTGTCCCGATGTTGTGCTGTTCTGATAGACTGTGAATAATTCAAGCCTGTCCACTGTGAAATATTTGTAAACCATGATGTTCTTGGTCTCCCTCTCCCTCTGCTGCCATTCACCTTCCCTTCCAACAATGTACGGTATATTGAACTCTGACGAATGATGTGGCCAAAATAAATAAGTTTCTTTGTCTGTATAGTGGCAAACAAGCTTTTCTTATTTTTAATTTTTCTGAGAACTTCTTTGTTGGTGATCTTCTTTGTCCATGATATTTTCATCATCCTTCGATAAGTCCACATCTCAAATGCTGCTAAACGTTTGTACATTTTCTTAGAGATTGTCCATGTCTCTGCCCCATACATTAGAGTAGACCACACATAACACTGAAGAATATGCTTCCTTGTTTGTATTAATATCTTACTTGATGTTAACACTCTATACATTTTGGAGAATGTTGTTCGGGCTATTGTTATCCTTCTTTTAATTTCTTCCTCACATCTCCCATCATTTGTAATCTTTTGTCCGAGATATATGAATTCGGATACTTGTTCTATGTTTGTGCCATCTATGGTTATATTGACATTTGGTTTATCTGTCTTTTTACTTATAACCATTGTTTTGGTCTTCCTGGCATTCATCTTCATGTTGAATAGTATTCCAGCTTTATTGATTCTATTCACTATATTTAGCTAGTGTCTTAGTATTGTGTTCCGGCAAGTAATTTAATGTGATATATTGCTTTCATAAATCCTCTGTCTAATAGTATTAGATGTGGTCTACATGCTAACAGTTCAGCATCCACATTTATTCAGATTGTAAGAACTAATACAGATTTTCTATGGTAATATCGATTGCAATGCCTGACGACCCGCTTATGGCCGATAAAATAAAACCGATATCAGATTGACCAGGGTAATATCTGTTTTTTTGTATTTCTTCTATATCGAGTTATATGGTAAAATATATTGAAGTGTCGGCATCTACTGATCAAATTAGGTCAAATTTGAGAGCTGCGATAATTAAATAAATAATTAATCACCTTAGTGTATTGGGTATGAGGCCTACGGGCACTTGGAATGCGCATCGACTTTCAACATCCCTTCGGCCAATTCTCATTCTAGAATCTCTCAGGTTTACCAAAACGGGGGTGGCTGAATCAGTCAGAATGCTGGTTTCCCATGCGTAAAAGTGTCAGTCACACCTCAGCCGATTGAGCAACGGACAGAATTGTCTAGTCCTGTGGTGATAAGTATCAAAATGTGTCAAAATGTTGCGATATCCAGTCAATGGACGCTGGACGAACGGACATGAAACGGATATGAAACGGACATGAAATGGACATGGAACAGAAATGAAACGGACATGAACGGATAGCCAACAGACAAAACAAACTCAAACCGGACAAGAACCATAGACGTCAGTCTGGCGGCATCCGTTCCTAGTTTTGTGCACGTTCAAAACTGGTACGGACACAACACAGACTTTGTTCGGTTTCTGTCCATTTCCCCCAATCCAGTGAGGCATGACTGGCGCTTTAGGAATGTCGGCGGTTAGAGTCCTGGCAGAGTCAAACCACTGACTTGCCAAATAAACCTGGCATTCAACATTACTAGGATAAGGCAAGGATGGATTTACTCTATATCAGATTAATGTGAACTGAGTGGGATATTGGGTCATCGTTCTGACGACCCGGTTTGCCAGTAGGGCAGCACTGCAAAGTCACCATTAGGACATGAAGTTATAAGTGGGAACCAGTCCTTACATGTTGCTAGGAGGTAAAACCTACATCAAGGAATCAAGCAAACTAAGGTAAGGCTTGAAACGTTATATAAAGGAGGCTAATACGAATTAACACAACAGGCAGGTGTCATCTGTTTGTTTGTGTTTGGAGTTTACATCCTTGTAACATCTAAGGTCATATCTGGATGGGTACCTGGATTGGTACCGACTTGGGACCGCGCACACTCATGGTGACATTAAAGTTGCATAGTCCGATGGGTTTTGAGTTTCTATCATTTTCTGAGATAAACATATTAATGCGATCATTATAATCTACCCTACTTTCACTTGAAGTACCTTTTATTTTAAATAGCTAACTTTTGAGATATTTGAAGTGCAAACAAGCAAAATTAGTTTTGGCAAGCTTGCCAAAACTCTGAGACCAAAGGTTTCTGCAGTAATATGTTCTATTAAATTGCCTCAGTATTCCCTTCTGTGTGGTAACAAATGTTTAACAAGTGCACCAGTATTTCAGTTAGATATGTGTATTGAGATACTTGTTTTGGTTTTGAAAATTTATGCTTCATCGGACTATGCAGCTTTAAATTGCCTGCCTAACTGGGAGACCAGGCTGCTGGCACTATGACTTAATTTGCCACTCAGCCACATCTTCCTGATACTGAACTAACCAGTCCTTGCCGAATCCTAGTAACGACGAGCACCAGGCTAGATATAGTGCCAGTCATTGGTTTGATTCAACCGATATTCAAAACTGCTGATCTTCCGCACAGAAAGTCTGCGCTATTACCGATTCAGCTACCGGGTCCGGTCCACATGCCAAATGCATTTGTTGGTTACTTGGTTATTGGAGTTTTACGTTCTGGCATCATCTATGGCCATATCAGGATGGGTACCAACTTGTGACAGTGCACACTCATGGCAACTTTATAGTGTTGCCCCACTGGGAGACCATGCCACCAGCCACCAGCAGCAACCTGATATCCCACTCAATCACAATCTTTATCCTGACATTAAGCCAACCAGTCCTTGCCCTATGCTAATAGTGCTGAGCGCCTGGCTAGGAAGTGAAAAGTATTCAATTTTTAAGTCATTGGTTTGACTCGGCCAGAGTTCAAACCTGTGCATTCCAATCAAATGCATTTGTTTATATACATATATCTATATTTGTTTGTTTGTTGTTGTTTTACGTCCTAGCAACATCTAAGGTCATATCAGGACGGGGATATATCTATATATATATATGCTGCATAATCCATTATGCGAGTATAATAAGCCAGAAGATCCCATCTACTCCCAGCCTCCAAGTCATCGGCTGGTTACCTCTGCTCATCAGGTTATCTACTGATACCACCTCACCTCCCCTCGTAGCACCACCTACTCGTCCACGCCTCAGCGGGCGTTCTGCTCACTCACTGTGCCGCTGAAATATATACACTGTGTATACTAAATATATGCAGGTGTAGGTGCAGCATGGTGGCATATCCTGCCGTATGGCCAGGTACGTTAGTAGGGTGTGGGTTGGAATCGCCGCCAGGGGGGATTGGGCGCTACGGTCAGGCTATGACTACGGACTGCCGTTGTCTGCGTGACACTACCCGTCTCATCCGGACCCTGTGAACTTGTGAGTTCTTATATATATATATATATATATTATATATATATTATATATATATACACATGTATGGTGGTATGCAGGTATTGCAATACCTCAGGGAGTTTGACACCCCTGCCCTGCAGAGTTGTAAACCACTGCCTTGTGGTACAGGTTCTTGACAGAACCGAAGGCTAAGGGAGCAAACACTAAACAGAAAACCATGTCACTGTGGCAGCATTAAGGGCGGTTGATGTATGGAACTCCCAACATCTCCCACCCAGCCACTGCAGGGACAAATAGTTTTGCGCCTGTCTTGACATGTTCTTGCCGGTGTGAAACCTCTATTTGCTCCCCGAGAGAGTGCCGCTGGTAACTTGCAAAAGCCAGCAGCAGCTTTCATGAAATGACACTCTCACAGCAGAGAGCTAAATGGAGAGCGGCAGTCAAGTAATGAAAGCAGTCTTTGTCGCATCGCGACCGACAGCATGATGATGACGATGATGATGATGTGTGTGATTTAATGATCCCTTAAGCGGCTGTCACACCTCACCGGATTGAGCAACGAACAGAATTGTCTAGTCCATGGTGATAAGTATCAAAATGTATTAAAATGTGTCAAAATGTTGCGCTATCGGGTAAATGGCCGCTGGACGAACGGACATGAAACTGACATGAAACGGACAGGAAACAGACAGGAAACAGCAGGAAACGGACATGAACGGATAGCCAACGGACGAAACAAAATCAAACCGGACAAGATCCGTGGACGTCAGTCCAGTGGCATCCGTTCCTAATTTTGTGCATGTTCAAAACTTATACGGACACAAACTGGACATTGTTTGTTTGCTGTCCATTTCCCCCAATCCGGTGAGGTGTGACAGGGCCTTTAGGATGCTGAGATGTGTGAGTGACCCCTACATGTGCTTGGAGTCTGCTGTTCCACTGTTCGCCTTCACCCCCCTCAGGAGCCTTAATGGTTCCGGCTGCTACTCTCACAGCTGTGCCCGATTTTCACTCCCTCACCGAGATCCACGACTAAGGGCAAACAAAAGTAAAGAAAATACTTGTTTCTCAGTCACAGCCGTGTCGATTTTCCGTCCCAAACAACCTTGCTTAAAATATCAATTTGGAAAAAAAACACCATCGAATTTGTTTGTTACATTTCATTCCAACGCGCTGATTTTCAAAATGGTAGCTCCGGCAGGTTTGTTGTTTGTTTGCTTGTTAGGGTGTTATGTCCCAGCAATATTTAAGCTCAGTTTTGTGTGACAAAACATGACAATTCTCCGACTGAAATCAAATATTTATCTTAAAAAAATATGACACTGCTCCAAATTTCCTGGACCAAATTGACAAATATGGTTTAAAAGTTTAAACAAAATCGCCCGCGTACTTCAAATTCGCGCCTGTTATTTGGCGGGCCATGTTGCAAATGATCCTGTCATTCATCAACAGTGATCAAAGCAGACTTTGAATGAGACACAGCCATTATGTCGATTGAATAATCACTATGTTGATGACGTCAGAAATAGCAGCAAATGACGTCAGAAATAGCAACCGATGGAGATAACATTTATTTGTTTAAGGAAAAGTAATAATTGTTTGGAATTGTTATTTTACTGCTATGTCTTCTATATGTCTCACCCTCCCTCATACCGTCCTCATATCTTAGCATGACCTTTACATGACCTTCGCATGACCTTCGCATGGCCGTGACCTTCTCGCCTTGATCCAATGTAGCTTAAATATGCCGCCGGGTGGGCTACGGCCAAATAAAAGCCATGATTGTCCCAATCCAACCTCTACGTCCCCATGGAATTGTAAGTATTTTAATGGTCAGCTAATGCTTACAAGTACATACATACAGGCAATGTATTTACATAGGGCAGGTTCAACAACCATACAGCGCATAGCTTGTACAGGATCATGGTCAGGGCAACCAGTGTCGTGGGCAGGCAGCACGAGCCGACTACTGCTGGATCGAGCCCCATTCACTGGCAAATTGGCTTTGATTGATTGATCGATTGCCTGATATGGAGGGGTTTTAACGTCCTTGCAACGTGGTGCCCTCTGTCGCTGAGTGATTAGAGTGTCTGACTTTTTTCTAGGTCGGACTCCTGATGGTCGGTGGTTCGATTCCCCATGTCATAGGAGTGATGAAAATAGGAAAAGAATGTGCCTAGAATGGTTATCGAACCCACACCTCTTCCATTGTGGCCCAGTGTGCTCACCATTACACCATCTAGGCTCCCTTAAGGCCCTGTCACACTACGACGTACCGACGTGAACGTAGAGAGAACGTGAAGAACGTTGACCTTTTCGGCGTAGTATGCAAATTTGGGCACAAATTGAACGTGGATGCATCGTAGTGGACGAGAGCGTAACGTCGGTAAAGCGTAGTGATACCGTCATTCAACGAGAGAGGACAACGTCATTACGCTGACGGAACGTTATGAACGTTATTCCATCGCCAGAAGAACGTTACGTGACGTTACATACGTCATGAGACGTTGAACGTACGTTGAATGCACGTTCTCCTGACGTTCTCCTGACGTTCTCCTGACGTTCTCCTGACGTTTCCACACCACGTCTCCTGACGTCTCCTGACGTTCCCACTTCCCTGACGTTCTCCTGACGTTCTCCTGACGTTCTCCTGACGTTCTCCTGACGTTCTCCTGACGTTCTCCTGACGTTCTCCTGACGTTCTCCTGACGTTCCCATTACGCCCCGTGGGCATTTGCACTCGGTTTAATGTGGGTCAACATAGTGGAACGTAGTTGAAAGTAGTGAGCAGCGTTGGAATAACGTCCGTTTAATGTCATTGACATTCATTGAACGTGAACAGAACGTATGGCGAACGTAAACCCTTACGTTCAAGCTACGTCGAAATTTTTGAACAGGTTCAAAACTTTGACGCGTGCCAATGTAACACGACGTAACGTGACGTAGCTCGACATCAGTCTAACGTCATTCTGACGTCATCATGACATCACCCAAAGTACGTCAACGTAATGACGAAACGTGATCACGTCAGGCTTACGTTTGCTCGTTACGTCGTAGTGTGACAGGGGTATTATGTCACCACACTATCCATGCCTACCTGTCTGTGTGGCTCATTGACTGAGAGCTCAGTGAAGACTATACCCTATGTAAGTTCTGTATTATTAACAATCCTTATAAGTATGTCTTCTGGTTACAGAAAGAGAGGGCGCCCTCGTCTCCGGTTCAAAGATACCATCAAGAGAAACCTGAAGCTGAGAGACATTAAGACCGACTCATGGACATCACTCTCACAGCAGAGAGCTAAATGGAGAGCGGCAGTCAAGTAATGAAAGCATTCTTTGTCGCATCACGACTGACAGCATGATGATGATAAGTTTAAATATTCGCTGGTTAGTTGAAAATTGTCTTGCTAACACAAGACACACACACACAACAAGATTCAAGCACATCGTAGTCAAATGTGAGGCTGTAATTGTGCTAATAAAATAGGCCTTAACAAACCATACCCAATTAAATTAAGTTGCATTAAAATTCATGAATTGTAATTTAATTTGATTGATTAAAAATAGATTTCAGGGAAAATCCTAAAAAGGTCTTTATTGCGATTGACGTGTGATTTTGAAAGGTTGGTTATTAAAGGCTGCTCAAATGTTTGAATGCTTTAAAAAAGCACGCGGAAGAGAGGAGAAGAATGTGATTCTTATAATTACTTAAAAGGAATCCCGGATTGGGCTTGGATCGATTTGAGTAATATCTTGTTGAAGTGTTTTGTTTATCAACAGAATTATTCCCTCCTCAGAGCTGAAGTTTTGGGTTCTTCAGCCCTAATGACATGTGAGGCTAATGTAACTTTCGTTCTTTGTTCTTTTCTTTTGCTCAGTTAAAGAAAATTAGTAATCAAAAGTTTGCAATAATGCGGTGCTGCTTATCTTATTATGCCAACAAGGGTGGCTTAGTTAAAATTGCATAGTGTGATGGTTTTGAGTTTCTGTCGTTTTTCTGAGATAATTATATTAAATCGATCATTATAATCTACCTTACTTTACTTTGACGTAACTTGTATTTTAAATGGCTAACTTTGAAGATATTTGAAGGTCTGTAGTGAAAGATGGGGCTGAGAATTGTACCAATCACAACTTCCCGTCAATGACAACATGCTAGGTCTTAGATTTAGTGTTTTTCTAAGAAACCAGCAAAACTGATAATGCCTGTGTTGCTTTAGCTTTCTTATGATAAAGATTCTCACAGCATGTGAATTGATTTTACTGGATTAGTAATCGCGCCGTCTTGTCTCAAACATCCATATATTTACTAATTGTCAGCAGGGCTGATGTTAATTTCAAACGACAGCTGTTCCCTCTCCAATCCCCCCCCCCCCCCCCCCCACCCCACGGAGCTCCATATACATTAGGAAGGTCAAGATCATGGTCATTCAACTGCTTAATTTTCAAACATCTCATTACCACTGATTACTGTCAACTTTGACAATATGTCAGGTTTCCACAAATTGACTAAGGATCAGCTCATTCCTAGTAGATCCTGTAAAAAAAAACACCAACAAAACCCAAGGAACTTGACACTCTTTATATAATGTGAGGGTAATTCTCTAGCGTCTTTGATGCAAAAGTGTTGGAATGATCTCTTTATAGATGCATAGTCTGATTGTTTTGAATTTCTGTGTTGTTGTTGATATAAATATATTAAGTCGATAGTTTTAATCTGTCTTACTTTAGTTTGAAGTAACTTTTATTATAAATGTCTAACCTTGACGATTTTAAAAAGTGAAAGTATGCAACAATTACGTTTGAGATACACTTCAACACGCTGAAAATAAACCTTCGCTACAACAGTGTTCTCTGTAGCGGAGTGCTTAGAGTGTCTGACCTTTTTCTAGGTCGGACTCCAAACCTGAAGGTCTATGGTTCGATTCCCTGAGCCCCCACCTCTGCCAGTTTCGATTTCCACCGCTGTCTATAACTTACAGCCTCATTAAAGGCCAGTTTTTGTGTGTTTTCTTTTCTCAGAGATTTATACTGCCTATCAATATTATGGATAAGTCTGAATAGACTTGTTTTCACCATTAGACAGTTTGTCGATAGAAAGCCTGTGTCTACACTTTTACCGACCCAAGGGATTTTTAACCTCCCACACCACATAGACATGGTATGAGAGCAACTGGCCTTTAATGATGCTGTAAGTTATACACAGCGGTGGAAATCCAAATTGGCAGAGGTGGGAGCATGGGGAATCGAACCACAAACCTTCAGATTAGGAGTCCGACCTAGAAAAAAGTCAGACACTCTAACCACTCCACCACAGAGAACACTACAACAATTTGCTCTCATACCACATCTATGTGGTGTGGGAGGTTAAAAATCCCTTGGTCCAGTAAAAGTGTAGGCTCAGGCTTTCTATCGACAAACTGTGTAATGGTGAAAACAAGTCTTTTCAGACTTATCCATGATAGGCAGTATAAATCTTCAAGAAAAAACACCCAAAACCAGGTTCTTTCTACTAAATGTACTTAGTATCCCTTTGTATGCATCAAATGCTTAATAAATGCATTGGTATCTAAGTTGGATAGGTACGATCAAATCTGGGCCAATTTAGTTTAGAAAATGTTATGCTTTTATCGGACAGTGCCGGTTTAACCAATTGACAATGAGTTTAATAGTTTAACAGGCACTCTATTTACCTACTTTGCAATCCTATTAGCCTGAGAGTAACACTATCTTGAAACAGTTGTGTTTTCTGGGCTAATGAACATCGGTTGTCTCTGCCTTCTTGTTCTCTCTCACAGAATTCCATTGACTCCACCAAGACGGCTAATTCTAGATTAAAAATGCACCATTGTCGAAGCGGCTAGAAGACCAACTTCTCTGTGCTGAATAAAGAAGATATTATTCAACTGGAAGCAAATTTTGAAACAAAGCCTCATATATTAGTGCGAAGGCATTGCATGATGGAGAGAAAGACATCAATTAGCGAGTGTATTGGTATTATTTGTATTATTAGTATTTTTTTTTTGGGGGGGGGGGTCCATTAGCTGTTTAAGCAGGGGAAATTTCAGTCATAGACGACTGGTCTTCCTCATTTCACTGCTGGTCGATAGAAAGCCTGAGCCTACACTTTTACCGACCCAAGAATTTTTTAACCTCCCACACCACATAGACATGGTATGAGAGCAACCGGCCTTTGATAACGCTGTAGGTTATACACAGCGGTGGAAATCCAAATTGGCAGAGTTGGGGGCACGGGGAATCGAACCACCGACCCTCAGATTAGGAGTCTGACCTAGAAAAAAGTCAGACTCCCCCACAGAGAACACATATTGCGTGACTTCAATATAAAAGGAAAGCCTTGCATTTTCTGTCATGCATTCACATTGGAGTGTGATAGAAAGTAGTTGATTGTCGGACGGAGGGTTGGTAGAACGGTCACGTGGGTAGGGGTGGTAGGGGTGGCAGGGGTGGCAGGGGTGGCATGGGTGACAGGGGTGGCAGGGGTGGCAGGGGTGGCAGGGGTGGCAGGGGGTGGCAGGAGTATTGAAAAAGGGGAATGGAGGTAAGGCGAATATCCAATCAATGCCAATCAAAGCAACAACTTGTAACACAACATGCCACTCACAAGTTAACACGCATCGAAGCCGATGTTTACTGATAAACAAAGACAACCCACACACACTTACAAACAATACCCTTTAACAAAATTAGAAACAGTCCTCTTTTGTGAGTATCGTAGGAATAAACTAAGAAGCGCCGAGGAAACTAATTTCTTTTGTTTTTGTTTATTGGTACATTAGCTGTTTAAGCAGGGGAAATTTCAATCGTGGATGATTGATCTTCCCCATTCCACTGCTCCTTGCTCTATCCTAATAATGCCGAGAGCCTCGCCCTGGAGCAACATGTATCAATTTTTAAGTCATTGGTTTGACTCCACCAGCGTTCGAACCCACGACCCCACAATCTACCAAAGACGAGAGACGGACGCTCTACCTCACTCGGCCATCCCTTCTGGTTATCCAACAAGAGGTTAAAAAAAAAAACAACATAAGAGACCTTTGCGAACAAATGAAATAACATGGAATAAAAGAATGATGGAAGAACCCCTCACCCTTACATCCCCACCCACCTCACCTCACCCCCACCGCCACCGCACCCACAGAACTCAAGAAAGCATTGAAGCAACACAGTTTGCAAATGGCGACACTTGGATAGAGGAGCGTGAATGGAAACCCCACTTCCGGCTTTCTCTGAGGCTTTATTAGGACTAAGCGACCGGAAAAAACACAAGGGAGAGAACAAAAGACACAAACCGTCACAATCTGTGACAGTGCGTTCCTCAGGGAACATCAACTTGTCAACATATTTTAACCACCAGAACATCATCACTACCGCTATCGCCATTTCAAAAACAAAAAGGACAACAAAAGAGAGACAAAAAAATAGAAAAGAAATACACTACACACAGAATTTAAAAAAAACACACACAACATATACTGAGAATCGGTGAGATTAAAATTACAACTGGTGGATATTGGCATGTGGACCCCCCCCCCCCCCCCTCTGCCAGCCCCGTGTGGTATTTGTATGAAAAGCCAAATGAACCTTTACCTCCAGTATTATGACAACTGTCTGTCGCCATGACAGGATGGGGTGGCCGAATCGATGTATGACCTTAGATGTTAGTAAGACACACAACCTCAGCAAACAAAACGAGCGTCGTCTGATGGCTTAAGTAAAAGATTTTATTGTGCACTTGTTCAGTCTCAAAAGGTGCTAAGCAGCATGGGACAAAACTTTGTCCATTGTAACGATCAACATACTATCTACTTATGCATTTGTTCAGGATAAACTGATTTGGTTTTTACATGGTATTTCATAATCCCAATAGAATACATATTGATTTGAAGCAAATGTCCTTGTGTTTTCACTGTAACTGTTTCTGTGCTGTTTTGTGCCAATCGTTACAATGGACACAAAAAAAAGAGTTATCACCTTTTGAGACAGGCTCATATGTATATGTGTGTGTTTTTATCAGATATCCACCACATCTCACCACGCAATATCTGTGTCATCACCTCTGGTCGACGACCGGCCGCCAGGTCCTGGATTATACCACATCACCTCCAGATGCCGGACCGACAACAACTACCAGCCTACTCGGCTGTCCACCCATCCCCACAAGAAGAATGACACCACAATCCTGACAATAGGGTAGAGAGCCTGATTTCCTGACTTTGACCTTCTTTGATTGATTGATTGATTTAATTGATTGATTGAACAACTTGATTTTTGACCATTGCCTCTTATAAGATGACGTTTCTTGAATAAAGTCCATGTCATGCAGTTCCGTGTTCATGTTGTAAATTATATTTATATTTTTAAAAGCATTACATGAAATGATTCAATTATAATTCAGGGTAAACACATTTCTAATACTGAGATAAAACAAAACATACTTTTAAAATTATTACTAAAAGGTTAAATTAAAAGCCGATATAAAACAATTGCAAAAACACTGAAAGTAAAGTATGCATGAACATAATAAATCCCAAAGAGTCGTTTTTCCTTGTGTACAATGCCATCGTTAACCCAACAATATTACTTTGTCGGCATGGCTGCTTGTATTGCACAACTAATTGCCTTGCATACGCAATTACATTGCATCTTTGCATGGATTCCGTTTTCTGCATTTACAGGAATGTCTAACAGAAATAAATTGCTGTGCCACAGTGTGCTACTTCATGGGGCTGTCACACTATGACGTTTTGGCCCAACGCGGGTCGACGCGTGCCGACGTGTTGGGTTTTTGGTCAAAACATCAGTACACATCCGGTATGTTACCGGTGCGTTACCGGCGCGTTACCGGCGCGTCAGTACACGTAGACTGATAGCAACGTGTGAGCCAACACGTCGGCTCCCGTCGGCGCCCACCGGCTCGCGCCGATCGTTTTGTGCTTGCACAAAACTTTCGGCATGGACCGACGGGTTGGAGGGGGTGTTACGGACATGTTACCAAGACGTCGATGCCCGTTGGCGGCACGCCGGGCGAAAGCTGGCAGACCGTTGAGCAACGTCGGTTAACGTTGGCTTTTTCCCCCCAAAATGCGACCGTTCCGTCGGAACGTCCGATTGACGGGTAGTCGGCGTGATATTGGCGTTGTTCCAGCGTTTCTCGGTGCTTTGGACGTCTTGCCGGCGCGCCTGTACATATTGGTGGCGGGTGTGGATGCGCTGCGGGCGCGTCCTAACGTGTTGCTGGTGGGTATGTATGCGTTGACATGGTAATAACATGACACCAACGCGCCATCGACGCGCCAATAGCGCGCCGACAGCGCGCCGACAGCGCGCTGACAACATGCCGACAACACGCCGATGGCACGCTGGGAACCCACTGGCGGGACGTTGACATGTTTTTCCGCCGCACGTCGAAACCCGTTGGCTGCGCGCCAAAAACACGCCACTAAGAAGCTGCGCTGCGTCAAACTTTCTCCCAAAACGCCGAAAAGTTGGACGTCTCTTGACGGGTTGCAAATATTTTGCGCGTTGCCGGCACGCCGGCAGAAACGTCGTAGTGTGACAGCCCCATAAGCAAGCATATTTCCTAGGCTAATATATAACCCTAAAGCTCTTGTACTGTTATGTATGTAGGTAATTCACGACGCAGGAGACAGAAATAGTGCACATAAACTTGTAATTTTTACCATTAAGCTCATATCATCAACTTTCAAGTGCAATCTGTTTACATGCAAAACAGTAAAATTGTCAAAGTCAATAAACATTTTTCACAATAACACAGACATTTTTACATAACTTCAAGTATTTTTATCAGCTGCAGTTAACATCAAATTACCCATATGGTCTATGATATATTAACATTTGTATTTTATAATATTTTGTCTAATTTAACTTTGGTCAGGTAAACTCCTGATACAGGCAAACTCAAATATGCATTACAGATATTAATAATATTTCTAAAGCACCTTTTTTTACAGCAATTTTGTCTACAGGTTTAGCAAATATTTACCAATATGTTACAGAGGTTGGGGGAACCCTGCCCCTTGTTAGACATACAACCCAAAATTAGCAGTTACCACCTAAGAAAAATCTACTGAAACACAAGTGTGCATACTACGGTTTATCAAAAGTTGTTGAAGCATCTCAGACACTCAGCTCAATAGACCCACAAACTATATACTGTTTTTGTATGGGTGGGTGGGTGGTTTTTATAACAGAAGATGGTCCTTAACCGTTCGGATTTAAATTTTGAAATCGATCCGTAACCTGTGATGCTCCAGTAGTGAATGCCCGCTGGCATTGTTTAGCTTTACCATGAAACCTTATGTACCCATAGTGATACGGATGCTACGACGCTATTGGTGATGTGCGAGAATGCACTAGCAACGCGCCGGGGTAATTATCCTGGGACACTAGCACGGTCTCCAACGTCGTGAATTACTCATGTTACCAGCAACATGCGCAATACATTGGCTAACACAGTTCATTCAGAGCAATACTGAGGACATGTATGTATGAATAATAGTTCAGATTAAACAGTATATTAATTACTAAAAGGATATTTATACATCAGGAATATTTCAGATGGAACAGTATATTCATTACACAAAAGATGCTTCTACATTGGTAATATTTAGATTGAGCAGTATATTCATTACAAAAAAGTGGGTTGGGGTGGGGGTGGGGGTGGAGGTGGGGAGTGAAGGGCTATAGCTGCTTGGTAGTGGTGGCATTACCTGTTGGCGAAGTGGCTGTTTCGCAGCTGGAGGGGTTGAGGGATGGAACTGATGGTGGCCGGAAGTGCAGAAGTGATGGCGGTGAAGGTGTCGGTGCATGCGCAGTGTGGGTGTGGGTGTGGGTGTGGGTGTGGGTGTGGGTGTGGGTGTGGGTGTGGGTGTTGGTGTGGGTGTTGGTGTGGGTGTTGGTGTGGGTGTGGGTGTGGGTGTCAGTGTGGGTGTGGGCGTGGGTGTTGTGGGCGTGGGTGGGGGTGGGTGTAGGGTGTCGGCTGTAGGGTGTCGGGTGTAGGGCAGGGTGGTGAAATGGAGAGGTGAGGAATGAAGAGTGGAGTTTGGAGTAGACGGTGTGGATGGAGAAGGGGTTGGCAGGGCGAAGTGAGAAAGAGGCAGTGGGGACGGGTTGACTGTGATGTTGGGTGGGGTGGGGTGGGGAGAAAGGGGGGAGTGGGCAAATGTTGTCTTGTGCAGTCGGGGCGGGGTGAGGAGGCAGATATGGGAGAGGGAGGCAGGAAGGTCGGCAGGAAACCGGGGGGGAGGGAGAGGGAAGTGAAGAGGGAGAAAGACGGGGGAATGGAGAGGTAGGAGCGCGACGGGGGAGGGGATGGGGGGGGAGATTGGGGGTGGAGAGTTAGGAGATCGGAAAGGTGGAGGGAGCCGAGAAGGGGAAGGGGACACAACATGTTGAAGGAGGAGGGGAGAGGAGAGGGAGAAGGGGCGAGGAGGAGGGGAAGGGAGGAGAGATAGAGAGGAGAAGGGAAAGGGGATGCAGAATGTGGAAGGAGGAGGGGAGAGGAGATGAAGAGGGGCGAGGAGGCGGCGAGGGGAGACAGGCGAGGGGGGAGAGAGGCAGAGGCTAGGGGAGGAGAGAGGGGAGAGTGAGGGGAGAAGGGGAGGGCCAGGATGTTCGTAGTACCACTGCTCGCCACCAGGTGTTGAGCCCGCATTTACTAGGCGTCACCGGAATTAGGTGTCCCTCCCCAAGCGTCCCGGTAAACACGTCACGTGACACAGTCCAGTCAACGATCAACTTCGAGGAAATTGCTTTCGAAGCCGCTTAATCCCTACTTAATCATGTGTGAGAGGTGACAGTCAGCAAGGTGTGTCACTGGGGTTTTCTGTTTACACACAAATGTGTGGTTACACATGAGTAAGACAGAATTAGACAGATGATTAGTAGTACATATTTGGACATTGTTAGAACTATATACAGTAGTTAGAGAAGCGCAAAACCAGGGAATCACACAGTCACATGTACACATATATACAAATATACACATATACACATATACAAATATACACATATACACATATACACATATACACATATACACATATACACATACACACATATACACATATACACATATACACATATACCCATATACACATATACACATATACACATATACCCACATACACATATACAAATATACACATATACACATATACACATATACACATATACACATATACACATATACATATTTAGAGATATAGTTACACATATACATATATACACATATACACATATATACACATGTCCTGTCCTGATATGACCTTAGATGTTGCCAGGACGTAAAAATCAAACAACCATGTACACCAGGGGCGTAGCTAGACCTTTAACAATGTGTAGGCCTACTCCTAATTTCGGCAGGGGGTTTAGGGGGCTGCTGGCGGATTTTACACATTTTAGACTTGAGTTTTCGACACTCCGGACTACTACATGCCTCCTCTCTCTCTCTCTCTCTTTATTATTTTTTAATTCAATTTTTTTGGACAAAATGATGTGGACGTTTTCGCATACGCGTGTATGCCTAGCAACGAACTGTACACATATACAAATATATACACATACACATTTACAACATATACACATATACACATTTACACATTTACAAATAACACATATACACACACATATATATATATATATATATATATATATATATATACACATATACACACATGTCCTGTCCTGACATGACCTTAGATGTTGTCAGGACGTAACACTCAAACAACCATGTACACATGTACAACATATACACATTTACAACATATAAACATAGGCACATATACACCCATACACATACACACACATACACACATACACACCTATATACAAATTTACATATATACATCTATACAAAGTGGTCACAAGTGATCGCAAGCATAGTAGTGTGACTGGGGTATAATGTAAAGCATTTGCTACGGCAATTCCACTACATTCTACACTAGAAACAAATTCGTGGCAAGGATCCTACCATGTTTGGTCATCAAAAGAGCAAGTGGTTACAAATTCAAAGTATATTTGTAAGAATAGTGCCTACGGTGAAGCATAACGCCGGGAGTGGACGCGGTAGCCGATTCGGTAGAGCGCAGGCCTCCAGTGCGGAAGTTCGAATCCCAGCCGAGTCAAAACCGATGACTTATCAAATGGATTCTTGTCGGTACCTATCCCAGAGCTCAGCATTAATAGGGTAGGACAAGGACTGGTTAGCGAAGTGTCAGGATAATGTGACTATGTGGGTTATTGGGTAATGGTGGCCTGGTCTCCCACTCCCAGTGGGGCAGCACTATAAAGTCACGTCTGTCGTCTAAACACACCTGGCGGCAGCTTCAAGCACTAGTGGACAACAACTCAGAATACCTGCATTGTTGATTGCACAAGTTTGCGTTGTGAAACCAAAAAGAAAGAGGAGCACCCAGGGCCGTCAATACTGCCAACTGCGCTACTCCCCATAACAAAAAAGGATCGCCTTACCCCACTGTCGTGCCGGCTTGGTGCCGGCGAGGGGCTCTATGCATTATTCAGAACCAGCGAAAGAAGGTGGCCAGCGAGTAAGTAGCAAGCGTCAATGTGGCTGCCTCGTTACTCTGCAGAGTATATCCACCACACAGTATATGTGTATGTGCATATACACACATACATATATATATATATATATATATATGCACACATATATACATATGCATAATTATATACATATACACCCATATATGTGGATATATGTGCATATATACTCATATATATGTGTTTATATGTATATATACACATATATACATAGATGTGCATATGTATGTGTAGATGTGCGTTTATGTGTGTATATATGTCATATATACACATATATTCGCATATAAGTATTTATGCATATATATATGTATATAACGGTATGTTTCTAAGCATATATAATTATGCACACTTGCTATCCGGACCGCACCTCGTCCACACCTCTCTCTATCACCTCTCCGCCGGCCGGACACCTCCTTGATATGTCTGAAAAGAGTTCCAGGAGGGGGTGCCTGCCGGCATTTTCACTTTCTACCCTTACTCTGTCCGTGTCTATGGCTCGCCGGTTGGTTACCATAGGGCAGATAGGCACGGGCCTTTGACTCAACTCTCCTCATTTCTCTTTCCTAGATCTGCCCATTCGATTTCTCCCAGGCTCACTTCTTCCCCTAACCAGGGTTGTTGTGTTCTTGGGTGGGGCTCTTGACCTTTTACCATTTCTCTGTCTGGTTCTTGTTGCTGGAACGACCGCTGCTCCCACCTTTGCCCGCCTTCCTCGAACCCCTGCTGACCGGATGCAAGTGCTACACTACAGACACCATACAGATTTACTACAAACAGACGGCACGGAGAGATCCGCTGCCACCCGGCGCCCCGCCGCCACTACGTCTTGAAGGATGTCCCCAGCCTTCACAACACTTCCTCTGAGACCACTTCACCCGCAGAAGACATGTCTTAACCAAAGACTGGGCCGATTTATCGGAGCCTCTCTATAAATGTTGCAGTTCTGCAACCGGTAACCGTCGTAAGGTTACGAACACCCCATACCATACCATGCTCCTGGCACTACCAACTGGGCAGTCAGACGAACAACACCAGGCCACAGCAACTCAGCACTACCAGCCAACCGGCTTGCTCTCCAAATCAGCCATCGGGCTTGCTCTACATCTACAGCCAACCGGCTTGTCTCTCCACTGCCCGCCGCGCAGCCGGACGAACATCTCCACCCCTGCACATACCGGGCCCCGCCTGCCGCTGCCCTGCCGCCACAAACCACCAAGTGAGCATCAACAAACCGCCTCTCGAGCCGGCCGACCGCTACCGCCACTGCACCGCCCGGAGATGACACACCGCGAACATATTGTAGTAGGCTGCACTGACCTCTCAGGCAAGTAACCACATAGACAGGTAGGCGTGGGGAGTGTGTTGATATCAGGGAGCCTAGGTGGTGTAATGGTTAGCACACTGGCCCGGAATGCAAAGAGATGTGGGTTCGAGTCCCGCTCTAGGCGCAGTTTTCCCATTTTCATCACCCCCACGACACTGGTGCCGTGACCATGATCCTGTACAAGCTATGCGCTGTATGGTTGATGAACCTACCCTGTGTATGTATGTGTAAGTGCATTGCCTGTATATATGTAATTGTAAGCATTAAATGACCATTTAAAAGACTTACAATTCCAGGGGGACGAGTGTAGTAGGCTGCACTGACCTCTCAGGCAAGTAACCACATAGACAGGTAGGCGTGGGTAGTGTGTTGATATCAGGGAGCCTAGGTGGTGTAATGGTTAGCACACTGGCCCGGAATGCAAAGAGATGTGGGTTCGAGTCCCGCTCTAGGCGCAATATTTCCCATTTTCATCACCCCCATGACAATATCACAACCCTGCGCGCAGCCAAAAACGAACGGCAAACAACCCTGCGTCACACGGCACCATCCTGCTGCCGCGCCGCCTAAACAAGCGACCAAAGGACCCGCTGACGACCCATTCGGCCCGCTACTGCCACTGCACCGCCCGGCGACAACACACCGCGAACACATCACAACCCTGCGCGCAGCAAACGAACGGCCAACAACGCTACATCACACTGCACCACCCTGCTGCCGCGCCCGCCAAAACAATCGATCGACGGACACGCTGACAACCTACGCGGCCCGCTACGCCACTGCACCGCCCGGCGACGAAACACCGCGAACACATCACAACCCTGCCCGCAGCCAAAACGAACGGCCAACAACTGTACATCACACTGCACCACCCTGCTGCCGCGCCCGCCCAACAAGCGATTGACGGACACGCTGACGACTTACGCGGCCCGCTACGCCACTGCACCGCCCGCCGACAACACACCGCGAACACATCACAGCCCTGCCCGCAGCCAAACGAACGGCCAACAAGTCTACATCACACTGCACCACCCTGCTCCCGCGCCCGCCAAACAACAGACCAACAGACCCGCTGACGTCGACTGCACCGCCGTGACAACACACCGAGAACACATCACAACCCTGCACGCAGCCACTCTACATCTCACGCACCACCCGGGCAGTCAGACGAACAACACCAGTCCACAGCAACTCAGCTCCAGCCCACCCAACCGGCTCGCTCTCCAATCAAGCCAACCGGCTTGCTCTCCATCCAGCCAACCGGCTCGCCACTCCACTGCCTCCCTGCAGCCGGACATACAAGCTCCACCCTTGCCGCAACACTTCACACCGTAACACATCACACCGCAACACATCACACCGCAACACATCACACCTCTGCCCCACAACACGACGGCGCGACCGACCAACACGATGGCACGACCGGCGCTCAGCTCCAGTATAGCCAACCAGCTCACTCTCCAAACAGCCAACCGGCTCACTCTCCAAACAGCCAACCGGCTTGCTCTCCATCCAGCCAACCGGCTCGTCTCTCCACTGCCCGCCGCGCAGCCGGACGAACAACTCCACCCCTGCATCTACCAGGCCCCGTCTGTCGCCGCCCTGCCGCCACAACCACCAAGTAAGCACCAACCGACCCGTCTCACGAGCCACTTGGCCCGCTATCGCCACTGCACCGCCCGGCGACGACACACCGCAAACACATCGCAACCCTGCGCGCAGCCAAAACGAAAGGCCCACAACTCTACATCACACGGCACCACCCTGCTGCCGCGCCCACCAAATAAGCGACCAACGGACCCGCTCACGAGCCACTCGGCCCACTATCGCCACTGCACCGCCCGGCGACGACACACCGCAAACACATCACAACCCTGCACGCAGCCAAACGAACGGCCCTCAACTCTACATCACACGGCAGCACCCCTACCAACACGCCCGCCAAGTAAACGGACCCGCCCACGACACACTCGGCCAACCACCGCTACAGCACCGCCGGGGACGGCACACGGCGAACACATCACAACCCTGCAACAACAAACCGCCTGGCACCACAGCCAGACGAACCTCTACAGCCAACCGGCCTATCCTCCAACAGACCACAGACAACACCACGGTACGACCGGCCTACTGCCCACCTCAACTCACCACCACAGAGAACCAACCCACCAGCCACGGCCTACACGACGGCCCGAACGGACTACCACTACAGCTCGAGCCCTCGCCTCATGACCGTGCCACACGCCGTGACCGGCCTGCCTCCCCCTGCCATCACATGGTTGACACACGACCCCACACAGCCTCACACAACAGCCTCCCGCCACACGGCACAACCGCCCCAACACACCATGCCAGATAATCGCCTCAGAAGTCCCCGCCGCCCCCTGCATCCTGAGGAGAGGTGGCCGCCTCAGAACTTCACGACGACCCTGCATACTTAAGCACACGGCACCAGACGCACCTTCCCTGGACAGAGGAGGCGCCCAAGCGGGTCCTCCCACCACACAAGCAGCCATCTCATCGACACAGGCCCTCCACTATTTGGTTGAGGGCCTGAGTCGAACAACCACAACATCCCTCAACAACCCCACAGGAGCCGCCGGGCATCTCTCCGATCCCCGCCTCTACACCGGCATCCCCAAAGCGCATCCCTCGACGAGGTCCTCAGCTAGGCAACTGGCAATCATCAGCAGTCTACACCTAAATTTTCTAGGGCAGCCTTCCCTTCAGCGACACAGGCCCTCCCAACATTTGGTTGAGGGCCTGAGTCGAACTTTACCTAAAACCATATTGATCTGATATTACCTACTTGCTTTTTACATGTCTTTGATTCAATAAAATTTCCATAACATGGGCTCCTCGTTCGCGTGATTAATTGTTCATGATGGGCTACCAACATGGATAATTTACACGCGTACGAGGAGCCCTACCCTTCCTCCCCTACGACCCCCTCTCCCCCTGCACCACTACCCACGCCTCCTCACCCCTACCCTACCCGACAGCCACCCCCACTCCCTCTCCCCCTACCCCTCTACCCGACGGTGGCGCCATCTGAACTAGACTTCACAAACTAAAAACCCTGCCGGAGACAGCCAGAACTACCACGTGAGACTCTGACGTCACGATCTCGCCTGGCGAGACCCACACCCTGCCTGCCCTATATAAACAAGCAGCTCACTGCTCCTGGCACTACCAACTGGGCAGTCAGACGAACAACACCAGGCCACAGCAACTCAGCCGCCCACCCAACCCATCAAACGAACAGTCAAACCGGAAGGGTTGAGGGCCTGAGTCGAACTTTACCTAAAACCATATTGACCTGATATTACCTACTTGCTTTTTACATGTCTTTGATTCAATAAAATTTCCATAACATGGGCTCCTCGTTCGCGTGATTAATC
>CM059187.1:135794513-135815847 GCA_030323885.1 Branchipolynoe longqiensis | reverse complement strand
ATAATGCTTATACATCACATATATATAATCCTATTGCAGAGTCATCATCATCATGCTGTCAGTCGCGATGCGACAAAGACTGCTTTCATTACTTGACTGCCACTCTCCATTTAGCTCTCTGCTGTGAGAGTTGCGTCCATGAGTCGGTCTTAATGTCTCTCAGCTTCAGGTTTCTCTTGATGGTATCCTTGAACTGGAGACAAGGGCGCCCTCTCTTTCTGTAGCCAGAAGACAGTTGAAGACAGAGTAACAACACAAAAAGAGAAATTGGTCTGAATGGGATCTTATTTTCGCTCTGGCAAGATACCAGTCTTGCCCACCATATGAAGTTTAAAAGTTGGTACCATGTGGCGCTGCCGGTTCGCTCAATGCTTATATAGGTGCCTCTAGGTGGCGCCAGCAGTGCTCGTAGTGCAACGAATACCTTCAACATGTTTATTGTTTACATTAAAACATCACAATTACTAAGCCCCATTGGAGGATAATAGTGACATTGAGCCGATGTCAGGCTTAGCCCTCCTTCCTCCTCCATCCTTTATATGTACATAATGCATTATATATTATATATGTATATATCATATATGTATATAACATATATGGATATATATATCATATATGTATATATATCATATATATATATATGTTTGTATATGAAGAGTTCAGGCACACATCCCTGTAAATGCAAATCCCAAAATATAGTTTAGATAACAGATTTTTACCTGAAAATAATGTTAATTCTCACTAATTCCACTTTTCTTATGATTACATGATTATGGAGCAATGAACAAAAGAGTAGGAATGTATACAAATCAGAACGTATTGATGGTTTAATTCCAATGTTTATCTCAATTTTTGGATTGGCATTTATGGGGTTTTGCGCCTGAACTCTTATTATATATACATATACATATATATATATGAGCCTGTCTCAAAAGGTGCTAACTCTTTGTTTTTTTGTCCATAGTAACGATTGACACAAAACAGCACAGAAACGGTTACACTGAAAACACAAGGACATTTGCTTCAAATCAATATGTATTCTATTGGGATTATGAAACACCATGTAAAAAACAAATCAGTTTATCCTGAGCAAATGCATAAATAGATAATGTGTTGATCGTTACTATGGACAAAGTTTTGTCCCATATTGCTTAGCACCTTTTGAGACAGTCTCATATACACATGCAAAATAGTCTGAGGGGGGAATGCAAATGTTCTATTACTAAACAGGTGTATGTTACCAAGCGCATGTATGTATATATATATAACTTTATAAGTGCTGGTGGTGCCTGAGTGGGATGTAAATAGACATAGTCGTGCTCACAGGGCTGTGTGTAAGGGCACTCAGGGCCTACCCCCTCCTCCTCTGCTGGGTAGGATCACAACACTCAGAGTCAAGGTTGGTGGTTGCCAGATGGGCCACACAGCTTGGTGGTGGTGGGCAGACCACTGGTAGCCATGGGGACCAGGAATGCTGGATCCCTATTGGTAGGGGCAAGAATGCTTGTTTCCCATGTAACCATATAAATAATAAACCAGGGGCCGTATGCAGGAGTCAGTGTTAGCGAGGCAAAACGGTGTTTGTCGGGAATTCCGGGTTAGCGGCGAAAAAATGGTATGCACGAGTCAGTGTTAGGCCTAACACCAAAGGCTTAACCGGTGTTACCTTAACCCTAAAAAATATCAGGTTTAGCGAGTTTATTAGGCCCAAATCTATTCAATGCGATCATATTTAACAGAATTAAATACGTAATAAGTGAAATTTGAGGAAATTAACCCTAAATTCGAAGCATTATTAAGGCTACCGCCGTATTGGCGGCGATATTAATATTTATATGTTCGAATCGACGAACGTAAAGTAAACAAACCGCCGCCGCCGCCAGTATAGAAAGCGACGTCGATGCGGCGACTGCGGCGATTTGTTTACTTTACGTTCGTCGATTCGAACATATAAATATTAATATCGCCGCTTTTACGGCGGCAGCATTAATATTGCTTCGAATTTAGGGTTAATTTCCTCAAATTTCACTTATTACGTATTTAATTGTGTTAAATATGATCGCATTTAATAGATTTAAGCCTAATATATCGCTAAAGACGCAGAGGGATTTCCCAAATCTATAAATAATTTCACGTTTAGCTAAAATGTAAGTGTTACGCGCTCGTGCATACGACTTGACACAGTTCCTGACATCGGCGATAGCTAATCGGTAATAGGCTGTAACACCAAACCCGCTAACACTGACTCCTGCATACGGGCCCTGAGGGCTTGACTATCTCTCTTCCTTTACACTCCTTTATACTCTTCCTTTCTCTTTGTCTGTATTGATTTCACTATAGCCTGCCTACACAACCACAGAACCTCTCTAACCGACCACCTCCATAGATCGACTACTCCCGCATATCGATCTCTTTATTTGGGTCCCAACAATACCATTGTAACCATATTCTAACTCCGTAACTCCTCTAACTCCCAAAATGGACCACATAAAGTCAGTCCCAACGTCTGTCGATTTAGAGAGGTTTTACTGTACATTTATACACATATATATACACATATATATATACACACATATATATTCATATATATACATTATATATATATATATATTATATATATATATTATAGTGCATATACAGACCCTCCGGCTATACAACTTCTCTGCTAATTACCACGATTGTGGTTCCCGGGTTTGATGCCAGGGGGACGGGCGGCGCTGCGTCCGTGCACGCCCCCTGCTGGGCCAAGGTGCACTGGACTTGCCACTTCCCTGCCAGCTGCACCCCAAGCAACACCTGTGCTTTTTTTTCTGCGTGTGATAGGGGGCATTCCCAGACATATGCAGCACATGTCTGATTATTGCGGTCCATGTGGCCAAAAACATGCATTGCCCGTAAACGAGTTGGGTCCGAAGCGTTTAGTGGCAAGCACGAAGCGGGCAACAAGGGCACATCCGTTGATAGAGGCAGAGCCAGTCAAGCCAAGGCAGAAAATGGCTACAGAAATTAAGGCAGAGGTGCGTGGCGCGACTAGCGTGTCGGTGGATGACAGTTTGTCGGCGGAAGAAGCAGCATTGAAGACAGAAGTAGATGCGTTGGAGCGAAAGCGGCAAGTGGCGGCGTTGAGGAAGCAGCGTAAACTCGTGGAGGAGGAGCTGCAGTTGTTGGACGTGTCGGAAGAGAGGGGGCGTAGCAAGTCTGGGCATGCACGCCGGTATCACCGGTGCAGACGTTCGTCGTCGTCCAGCTCTGGGAGTCGGACACCCAGTTCGGAGAGAAGACGACAGCGTAAGTGGACACTCAAGCACCACACAGTGGATAGAAAGCAAGTAAAAAAGTTAAATCCCCATGAACTAGTCGAGGCTACCTGTGCGTGGTTTCAGGACAGTAGTGCGTATGAGGACATTAATGCATGTCATGCTATGCTAAACCACATAAGTTATCTAAGCTCTAAAGCGAAGCATAACAATTTCAATAATACTGCTCACGTGGCGTACGATACAGGCGTTCGTAAATTGGCGCAAAAACAAGGTTTTCAGGCGTTTGTGGTAGGGAATAGCAACTTGTCGCTAAGACACCCCGCCGCCGGGCCAAGGTGCACTGGACTTGCCACTTGCCTGCCAGCTGCACCCCAAGCAACACCTGTGGGTTTGTTTTATATACATATATATATACATATATATATACATATATATATATACATATATATATACATATATATATATATATGTGATGTATGAGCATTATGGGAGTATAAAGCTGCGGAATGGATTATTCTATATATTATTACATGATAGTATTGTTGTATTATATTATTAGCCAATGGGCACTTTGCATCCATTTGCTCTTTACTCATACGGGTACTGGTGGGGTCACCACCACCCGACCTTAACATCCGGCGTTACCACTGTCACTTGCCCCCGGAATTATATATTATATATAAATATATATATATATATAATAATATATATATATATATGCGTATGTAAGAGTAGACATGGGAAAGATGGAATCAGAAAGGCGGCCCCCAAACTGACATCATAATGGGCAGCGGTGAAAATAATGCCTAATTAAGTGTCACAGGAGTGTGGCGGTGTGACAGCTGGAGACTGCGTCCCGTGCTGGCTCAGTGACGTTTCGATTACCTGCTTCTGTTAACACAGATATCTCTGTCACGTTTTCCATGAAGGTGGGATTTTCACACCTGGACAGCGGCTGCCAACCTCACGCAGCCACATCCCCCCTCACGCACCCACACCCACACACACCCACACCCACCTTCACGCACCCACTCCCACACCCACTCACCCACTCCGATACGTACTCACCTACTGTCACACTCAACACCCACTCTCACACGCACCGACACACTCCCACACCCCCCTTCCCACTCTCACAAGCACCCACCAAATCTCAATCTCTTAAGCCGTGTTTACACGAGCAATTGTGAAGCGAATTAGGCAAATCGATTTATATGAAGCGATGTAGTGGCGCGTTTACACGGACTGAGTTTGAAGGCGGAAATCGATATTTGCGCATGAGCAAGTCCATACGAACCAGCGCCAGTTTCGGTTAGTCGACGTCGCCAGTAGAGAGTGGGTTCGACCTAGATCTGTATGGACTGAATCGTATTGGTTTGGAACGGTCAAAACTTCTGCTGGGCAGTGAAACCCTAAAAATAAATGATGAAAAAAATATCTGTGCACAGCTAGCGGTTTCATAGACTAAATTCTATAATATGCGCTTTTGATCGACCGTAAAGTCAACAAACTAAGGTTTTGACTGCGCATGCATGTGACGTGCTTAAGCTAGTTCGCTTCATATAAACCACCTCGCGAGGTGGTGTACAAAAAGTGAATCATATGAAGCGAATCAGCCCTAATCTGCCTCAGAGTTGCGTTTACACGGCGAATGTGAGGTGAACTAGGCAAGGTGATTTATATGAAGTGACTTAACTCGCCCGTGTAAACACGGCTATAGACACCCACCCACTCCCATACCCCCACACACTCTCACACTCACCCACCCACTCTCACACTCACCCACCCACTCTCACACGCACTCCCACACTCCCACACGTACCTTCCCACTCTCACACGCACCCACCAACTCTCGTAGACACCCACCCACTTCCACACGCCCCCACACACTCACACTCACCCACCCACTCTCCAACCACGCACCCATACACTCCCACATGCACCTTCCCACTCTCAGACGCACCCAGCAAATCTCATAGACACCCACCCACTCCCCCACGCCCCCACACTCTCAACTCACTCCACAAACATCTCACACGCACCTAACCCACTATCAAGTAAGCCCGCCCCCCTCCACCTGCATTCCCCACGCCACTCTCACTGACCGCGCAGAACCGACTCTCACACCTAGAGCACCAGACAGACACACAACAACGGTGAACCCACTCTGTCACACTCACACACTCCACACTCCAACACACACTACCACCCACTCACAACACAACGCGACCCACCCACTATCCCCTATGCTCCCGACACCCACGGGACTCACACTCACCCACTGCCACTCTCCCCACAACTCCCCGCCAATCACTCACAGCCACACGGCACCCACTGCACACGACACACACACACACCCACCCACACCCTACACTCACCCACTCACTGTCACACAGCACCTCCAGGCAGACTCCCACGTGAATCACTGATAATAAACCAGCGGGGTGGGGGTGGGGCGGGGAGGGGACACGAGCCAAGATTCTGAGCATCAGGCGTGGATGACTGGGCATCTTCATTAGACGCGATTGCAGCTACACTCGGTGAAGTAACAAACACTGAACCTCAATTTGCGAAGCAGTTATATCAGAGCAACACCCTGTAACAAATGTCTCTCTCTTCACAAGAGCAGCAGTGCGCCCGAATGAATTGATTAGTTTATTAATTGATTAATTGAACCCTCGCTTCGTGCTTAGCAGCTTTTTGGTTTCGAAAAATTCCACCGCTGTGTATAACTTACAGCATCATCAAAGGCCGGTTGCTCTCATACCATGTCTATGTGGTGTGGGAGGTTAAAAATACCTTGGGTTGGTAAAAGTGTAGGCTCGGGCTTTCTATCGACCAGCAGTGGAATGAGGAAGACCAGTCGTCTATGACTGAAATTTCCCCTGCTTAAACAACTAATGGACCAAAAACAAAAAACAAAAAAACGCTGGGTTCGAAACCCGTCCGAGTCAAAGAAAATGACTTCAGAATGTATGCTTTGAGAAAGGGACAGAACCTTCAGATCTAGGTCCCCACTGGTATCCCCAGATCCCAGGCTTCCCGTCCCTTCCCCAGGCCACGTAATGTAAAACACCGGTATTCACTAATTAAATGACTCAAACAGCATTGCCCTAAACCTCACATTGTAGTTTGTTTGTTGTTGTTGTTTTACGTCCTAGCAACATCTAAGGTCATATCAGGATGGGTACCGACTTGTGACAGTACGCACTCATGGCGATTTTATAGTGCTGCCCCACTGGGAAATCCGGCCACCGGCACCATGACCCGATATCACAGTCAGTCACATTATCCTATCTCCGAGCTAACCAGCCCTTGCCCTATCCTAATAATTCCAAGCACCAGGCTAGGAAGTGACGAGTATCAATTTTTAAGTCCTTGGTTTGACTCGACCGGGGACCGAACTCGCGAACTCCCGATCTTCCGCACACGAGGCCTGTGCTCTACCGATTTGGCCACTGTGACAGGTTCTCACATTGTAATATAGCCCTCCTCATTCTCAGACAGGATGGATGAATGAGCCGAGCATCTATCTCCCGCTTTGCTAGATCGTGGGATATAATAATATATTATATTGTTGCTATCTATGATCGTTATTTCAATGGCCAGTTTTTATTTAGTACGCGCATAATTTCATTGTCTTTCTCTTTCTTTCTATTTTATTGAGAGAGAAAAAAATGTGCATCTTCAAGATTGATCCGTCGTTACCCACAGGACATGTCCATGTCTCTGTAATATGATTTAATCAATCATTTCAAATTGGCGCAAAGTAAGTTGTCAGGTTTGGAGTGTTGGTAGAGATGAATGCGCGACAGCCCCCCATGCGCAGGCGCAGAGCGGAAATGCACAGCATTGCTTTGATATGGGAGCTGTCTCTCTGGAATTTCTTCTCCTTTATATATATATATACACATATATAAATCTTCAGTGGTTCAGTGAGTGAGCATAACGGCTGCTGAGGCATGGGCGAGCAGGTGGCGCCACATGGGGAGGTCAGGCAGTACCAGTAGATGAGTAGAGGTGAACATCCGATTACTTAGTAGCTGGAGAGTAGATGGATCTGCCTGCTTATTACACTCCTATAAATGGCTTATGCAGCATATATCTAATAGAAGAGTTCAGGCGTAAAACCACGTAAGCGCCAATCCAAAAATGGAGATAGACATTGGAATCGAAACTTCAAAAATTTATTATTTTATATTCCTACTCTTTTCTTCATTGCTCGATAACCATGTTATCATATGAAAAGTGGAATAAGCAGAATTAAAAAATTATTTTCAGGTAAATTCTGTCATTTAAACTACATTTTTGGATTTGCATTTACATGGTTTTGCGCCTGAACTCTTATATTTATATATATGCATATATAAAGGAGTATTATATACACCAATAATAACAAAATCCTCCTGTGTGAGTGGTGCAAGGAGATCCACCCAGTTACAATTACCGCCGCTAGGGGTACACCACCAATGCGTTTGGTCAGAAGGAAGATAATATAACATAACATTTATTCCCCTCAGTAGTTATACTTGTATAAGGCGTTATGCATCACATATAAAGTATACAAACAGGTAAATATATATATATATACAAGAATTAAAAATCCGACCGTCTGAGCGGGTCCGGCAGCAGTAGTGACCAGATGCAGCTGGTATCAGGGCGGTCAGGAGCCACACACAGGTGGCAGACTAGTGGAGGATGAAGGAACTAGACTGGGCAGCAGCACAGTAGGTAGTAACTAAATCACATGACAGTACAGGATGTAGTAACTATTAGAGAGAGAACCGCTAGGTGGTCGTGTCCTTGTTTATATTCCCATAATAGATTATAGAGCACATATATATATATAATTATACACACGCCGATACAAAGTAGGGCACCTAATAAGTGTAATAAAGAACAATAATATAATAATTCCATTCCCTGCCTTTATACTCGCATAATTGCTTATTCATCATATATATATTAATGAAAGCATGTGTAGATGCCACACATGACGTGGCTATACCACGCGGTGATTTTATTTTGTTCCTGGTAGGTAGCATTATATGTACATATATTTCTTTATTATTGATACAGTATTTATTTTGCCCATAGCGATTAAGCTCCTTTGATGGTGCTTGTTTCCGTCGCTGGACAGCTATGAAGCTGGTTTGATATATATATTTGTATTTTTGTTATGTTAGTTTCTATGCCAATTCTGCATGTCTCATATCGTTTGTTCTTTTAGAAATCGTTTGTATTTATTAAGATCTTTTATCGATCTTGCTATTGGGGGTTGTTTGTTCCAGGCTTGGGCGGCCATAGCAAATTTACTCCTTTCATAGATTTTTGTGTTGCTTATGACTTCCTTTAGGACTGGGGCGTCCATGTGCATGGTATTTCTTGGCGCAGTCACGGTGTGATCTGGTTGTGCTGTGTAGTATCATTGGATGGCAGTGGGTGGTAGCAATTCCCCCTTGAAATACCATCCTACAAACTTGGTTACATTCATTAAAGTTGCATAATACGATGGTTTTGAGTTTCTCTCATTTTCTGAGATAAACATATTAGGTTGTTCATTATACCCGCGCAGTTGACAGATCACACCTACTTAAATGTCACATTTCTGATAATTTACCCTCTACTGTTATCTCATATTTTTATCATTAACTATTGCTATTGTACTTTAACGTAATTGATTACTCGTTTGTTAAATCGTTCACATGACTCATATGCCCTCATCACATTTCATTTTCCCAATATATCGGGGCCTTCGCTCGTTCGCTTCTTGCCCGATGATACACAGTCAATGTACATGGCACTGGGCGGGCAGTGCCTGAATAAAAGCCTTGATTAACCCACTCATGCCTCTGAGTCAGCTGTGTCCGTGAGCAATGGACTCAATATTCCCTTATATGTGACGACAAATGCTTTATAAGTGCACCAGCATCTAAGTTAGATATGTAGAATCAAATCTAGATAATTGTTTTGGTTTTGACAATTTTATGTTTTCATCGGACTATGCAACTTTAATTAAGTCAGATAAATTGCAATCATAGACAATTAGTCTTACTCATTCCGCAGCTCGTTTTCCAATCCTAATAATGCCGAGCAGCAGGCAAGGTATCCCCAAATACAAATTTGTTTAAGTCATCGATTTGATTCGGATGTGGTTGGAACTCAAGTGTTTGAGCCTCAACTCCTGCGACACAGGAAGAGAGTGCTCAACTTATTCAGCTATCTCATATGGAAGTTTTTGTCCAAACCTGAAAGACAAGCAATCAGTTTGCATTAGTCCTACCTCATGTAATCTAATGATCTCACTCTCTGACCAAAGCATCCATGCGAAAGATTTCTGCCATTCACATCATCCTCTGAAATAAAAATCCCTCATCCAACAATCTCATTAATCCGACATTGGGTGCTTGGAGCTATGCAGTCTGAATTATCGAAGGTTCCCTGTATATCAGCCGGTTTTTCTTCGTCAATATAGCACCATGGCTACCCATAGTAGTGTGTGTAAAAGTACAACGTCTGAACACTTTGACTTCTGGATACTGGATGCTTTATTCACTGTCCAGGGCTCTGCACCACCGGCTAAACTTTCCATGACATCATCTCATTAACATAATCCTTTGTTCTTTCTCAATGCCTGGATCCCATTATGCATCTCATTAGCATATATTACAGTGTGGTAGTCTGCACTGATCTCTCGGACGAGGAGTCACATGAACACGTAGGTTGGTGACATCAGGGAGCCGAGGTGGCCCAGAATGCAAGAGATGTGGGTTCGATTCGCGCTCTATGCGAAATAATCCCCATGTTCACCACCCCCATGACAGTAGTCTAGGAAGAGTGGAGTATGGATGCAGATTTTGTTGTTGATGTTGTATTTACGTCCTAGCAACATCTAAGGTCATATCAAGGCGGTTACCGACTTGTGACAGTGCGTACTCATAGCTATTTATAGTGCTGCCCCACTGGGATACCAGTCCTTGCCCTATCCTAATCCAGCCAAGAGCCTGGCTAGAAAGCGACAGGTATCAATTTTAAAGTCATTGGTTTGACTCGACCAGGGTTCGCACCCACGATCCCATGGTCTAGCAACATGGGAGACGGACGCTCTAAGTCATTCGGCCATCCCGTCTGGTTAGACCAACATATGTTTATAGCTATATAGTCTAAGTGAACTCACTACATGTAGTTTGATTGTGGTTTTTTTTGGGGGGGTGTATGGACATTTTAATGGCACTTATATATTTGATATGATCTATTTGATATTTCATTATGGTTATTGATTTGATTTATTATTTCATCGCAACGTCACTAGCAGAAATATGAATTAATCAAGGATGGCACAGAAGACAACAGCCGGAAGCATATTTATTCCATTCAGTAGTTACTCCCGCAGCCCTGATCCTGTGACATGGCTGCTGAACAACCCATTAGAAATAGTGTCGGAAGGCTGGGTTATTATTATAGCCCCATGAATTTGCAGTCAAATATGCTAAATACATGGATCCAGTGCTTGTTTATCAGAATCCACTATTTTTTAGTGAAGGATTTATTAAATCATGTAGATTAATTAATAGACTTTGAAACTCGAATTGAGAGCTTTCCATGGCCGCCATCTTGTTGTTTTGCATTCTCTAGTAATTTCTCAACTTTAAACCGTTTGTGATATTACTGGATGCCCGGCCACGTTTTGGACACCAGATAATATGACAAAACTCTCCCCTTCATATCTCTTATCTGTCAGCTCATTTAACCAATATTAAGGAAGAATGAAGACAAGTCACTCAGATAAACAGTGGGGAAGTTGTGCTTTATTAACACTGACTTCTGTCCACCTACCAGTGACCTATCATCCACTCCCCTTACCTTCTAGCCACACAAGATATCATTACCTCTTTAGCCTGTCTAGAAAGCAGTGTACACAGCCCATGGGACAGGAGTCCTATGGCTGTGTTCCACTCAATTGGAATATCTGAATTTAGCCAGCATCAGACAGAGTGTCTGGGGTTCCTGCTCAAGAGTAGGTGTGTCTCACTCAAGAGCCAGGAGTAGAGTGATCTCTCTTCAGTGTGTATGAAGCAGAATCTAGAATATAAGATCTTGGTTTGAGGCTAGTGTGGTCAGAGGGCCAATGGGATGCAGGTGACTGGGCAGTCCACAGCCAGCCAATCAGGCACCTCCACAGTCAGGGTGGGTGGCACCCTCCCCCAGTAGGGGTAGCTGTCACTCAACCCAGCTGCAGGTGGTGCCCTGTGTGTATATGCAAATTAGGCTGGTGGACCGGCCCAGTGGTCAAGGCAGGGGGGGCAGGTAGTTATACAGTTACAATAGATCTCTGTTAAAATGGTCTTTTCTCCAATTGCACTCTTTATGGATGCATAGAGAAACATTTCAACAATCATGTACTGCCTCTTATATAGGAACATCTCTTCATTAATCTCAGGCATAATATATGAACATATATTTCACACAGCTTATATCATGTCATAATGGGAGTGGGATATTATTACTTTTAGTTTATATAACATCGTCCCCACTCCGTCGCCCAAGACTAATAATGCTCTCTGCCAATATATAACTCTTAACCGAAAATCCGTATATTTTTACACGTTGTAGGTAAACCCCATGCATTGGAACCACTGCTTCCACAATTAATTCTTATTTGAAACAATGTTTGCTTGAATCTAAGCATGGTTGTTTGCCAATCGCCTCTACTCTGGGTAGGGGTGAACCTTATATTTACTCATTGTGGAGTCTGCCCAACGCAAACCTAAACATTCATTCCCACCTGCATTAATTCATAACAAGACACGAGTCTGGGAAATACATTTATTGAGGCTGTGTTTATACTGTTCATAATAGCCTATAAGCCCGAGTACTGGGGTTTGTTTGCAATGCTGGCCAGCTGTAGTGATGGAGTTATCTTATCACACAGTAGCAGCTAATAAGGTGTTTGATTGCCTGCATTATAGCAGGTAAATGGTTGCTTAGTAGGGTTAGTAGTCTATATATATATTTTTTGTCTACTCTTATTACTAGACTAGCCTCCTCATATTTACATATGATAGGCTTGCAGGTGGTTGTTAGGTGTGTTATCTGGTTAATTTTGGCATGGTTACCTTGCATTGACCGTCCCGCTGGTGGACCGTGACATATCACATGCCCCCTTGCAGTGCGGCTTAGTGGGGGTTTCCTAGCCTTATTTTGCACCAATATTTTTTGTATGTTTTTAGGTCAGGAACTTGTCGTTCCTTTACCGTTTGGGCATACCATCCCTTAGCAGCCATTTCCAGTATGCTTCTTTTGTGAGCTTTGATTTGGCTTTTGGTCTGCCTTAGTAGTGGTGCGTTATTTGCTCTAGTTTTCCTTTGTGGTTTCGTTAGGAGTTTAATGTCTTGACTGTAGTCATATGCTCATGTTTTGAGGTGAATTATTCTCCTATTTTCTAGTAATTTAACTTTAGTTCTTTTGTGTATGTCATAGGTGGGGTGCAGTTTGTCTACTTTTAGGCAGATTTTTAGGGCTCTGTTTTGCTGTATTTGCAGTTTTTTTAGTAGTTCTTTTTTCGCGCCCATATAGATTACATCCCCATAGTCAAAATAGGGGAGCACCATGCCTTTGAAGAGTTTTATTGACATTTCTTGTGATATGTAGTCTGTTATCTTTGCAAATAGCCATAGTTTCTGGTTTATTTTTTGGATGATTTTCTTTATACATAGGTTCTAGTTTAGTTGGCCATCCAACTCAAGGCCTAGGTATTTATAGTGGTCTACATTTTTTAATATTTGGTTTCCTAGCTTACAGACTAGGTTTCTTTCTGGCGTTTGTTTATTCGAGAATAGTACTGTTTCTGATTTGCTTGCATTGATGGCTATTCTATTGAACTCACACCATTGTCCAGTTTTATTAGAAGTTTATTTAGCTTAGTTATTACCTCCTCTTCTGTGGTGCCCTTTGCATATATGACTGTGTCATCCACATATAGTTGGAGGCATTCAGGTTGCAGCCATTTTAAAAGGTTGTTTATGTAGATTATAAAGAGCCGTGGCCCTAGCACTGACCCTTGGGGTACATCACATGTGACAGGCTGGTTGTCTGATAGTGTATTGTTTATTTTAGTTTTTTGTTGTCTGTTGTTTAGGTAGCATTTATCCAATTCATAGTGTTGGATTTTATGACCATTGTTTTTAGTTTTTCTACTAGTATATTATGGTCTACTTTGTCAAAAGCTTTACTAAAGTCAATGAAGGCTGCTCCAACTAATTGTTTTTGGTTCATTAATGCCAGTATGTCATTCGTTAGGTTTGCTATTTGCTATTGTGGCCTTCACATATACAAATTATGCATGTTGTTCATCAACATGGGTAATTTGCGTGCGAACAGGGGACTACGCTGACGGTGGTGCCACCTGGATTCGAACTCGACGCCCATGAACCCCTATCGGGCCTCTGAGAACCACTCTCGCCTCGCGACCCCTCATCTTGCCTCGCGAGATCTCGCCTGTCCAAGTCGACATCGTGCACCCAAGCACCGGACACCATCACATCGACTCCAGACGCCGGACCGACAACAACCACCAACTTTCTCGGCCGCCCACCCATCCCTACAAAAGGAACCACTTAGTAGGGTTGAGAGAGCCTCATTTCCTATTTTCCTATTATGTACAGTTATTTCTATTTGCCCTATTGTTTGATTCATATTTTCATTGTATTACCTTACTCGTTTCATACTACTGTAACCGCTACTCCTCATTCAATTGACTTCCACTTCCTGAGTAGATTCATAAGCACTTGATTTACTACACTGTTATATTACCACTGTAACCAAATTGTAACTTCTTGATTGATGATATCGAATATGACTGGAACCTCCACTGTAAACCACTAAGACACCGCAATACTCATGTAAGCGTATCGCCACTAAGGTTCAAACAGGTTGGCCCTCGGGCTGTTTATTGAATAAACCCATGTCATGTATCCCCTTGTTGTGTCGTGAATTATGCGAGTATAAAAATATGAAGGGAATTGTTTCCATTATTTTGTTGTATTATTATATCATTTGATTACCATTGTTATTCTCCGTAAGACTTGACATTTGACTGGTGGCGACACCTGCAGCCCACCCCACCTCCATCGGGTGTCGACAAGTGTCAGTCGCACCAGAGGATTATTTATATATATGGGTCACTCTCCTGAAAACTGGTCAGCATGAGATGGGATTTTAAAACATCAATAAAAACCTTCCTACTTATTTTTTTCCTTATACTTTTCATATTCATGTTCAGATTTGATGAAAGAAATAAGGGAAATAAAATAAAACTGTGTGCAACTTTGGTCTTTTTAGTTATGAACTGTTTTTGTACCAAAAAACCCCATTTTACAGTCAGCCATTTGTAACATGACATATGGGACGTGGTTGAATCCTTATTAACATATTGTATTGCATTGATATATCAAACAAAACAGTTCCCAAATCAAAGAGGAAGTATTTATTAACATGTATGCATGCTTAAATTTAAAAAAAAAAAAATTTAATGTCTTCAGAAATAACATTACAAATTTCCGTCACACGTGTAACCGTGGTGTCTGGATGCCACACAAATATTGTACACTAATTATTCAGTGAATAAAGCATGGCTGGGAATTACTTTTTGTTATCAATATAAGCACTAGATATTTCTGTATATTATGCCATGATTAATATGCTTCTAAGTATGATATTATTTAATTCTGATTAGATATTTATTAAGCAGACTGTGTGGTGTCCTAAACATGTGTTACACGTGTGACACACATGTTATACTGCCATAAGAGATATCTTATTCATGGACTACACCTTTATTTTTTATCTCATCAATTTATATTTTACATAGCTGTAAAGGGGAGAATTCCAGCTTTCATATGCAACCAAAAAATGTAAAAAATTCAAATATTAAATTTTAACTCTCCATGTGACACTTCTGGCCAGTTTTCAGGAGAGTGACCCATATATACACGTTGTAGCCAAGTTGAATCTGCTATTGCTGCATCAACTAGATCACATTTTCACTCACGAAAAAAAAGCGAGGTTTTACATTTCAAAGGAGCAAAGGTCTAAAGAAATGATTAATATATATGGACAAGCAGGTGACAATCTAGATAATTGTTGTGTTTTCAAAAAGTAATGCTGCTTTCATGGGATTAATTAACTTTAAGAATAAGTGGCATGGGAATGTCATCTACCAATTTGAGAGTTTTCTGGATCAAAAAAAAAAGTTTGCTGTAATTGAAATGTTAAATGGGTGCTCACTCAACTCAACAAATAGGCAATGGTTGGAATGGCATGTAAAACAAGGAACCACGTGAATCTTAATGCGCTACTCAATTAGGATAGCAATAAAGATGCAAATTTCTTGAAGCATTGGATTGGAAAGTGATACAAAAGCATGAATGGCGTCATTGGATGTTGATTGTTTGTTTGTTGGGGTTTTATGTCCTGGCAATATCGAAGGGCATATCAGGACATGCACTGACTTGTGACAGTGTGCACTCATAGCGAATGCTGCCCTACTGGAAGACCAGACCACCAGCTCCATGACCCAATATCCCACTAAGTCACATATTTTTCTGATTCTTTTCCACACACAACCCCGTCCTCAGAAAGTAGTAGCCTACATATCAACATTTTACCACATAACATGAATATTAGAATGTGAGCGTTTTAAATATCAACATTTTATTAAATGATGAAAGATATACTTGTCTGACACCCCTTCCCCTCCAATCTGTGTAAAGCTAAGATTCTTTATATAAGGCTCATACGCTCCTCATATGCTATGCATACGCTAAGGGTATGCCATCATATGTTGCGCATACGCTATACATACGCCGTCTTGCATTACGCATATGCTAAAACCGCTCCTTTGGCATATATATAGTGTATGTAGCGTATGCTTGGCATGCATGTAACGTATTTGAGCATATTCGTAGCATATTCTCAGCGTGCACAAAGCGTATATTCAGTGTATGCCCAGCGTATGCTCTCGGTATATAAAGGCGCCACAAGGGAGGGAGGGAGAGAGGGGCAGGGAGGGAATGGGCATATGCGGTGTATGCGTAGTGTATGCGTAGCGTATGATGGTGTATGATGGCATATGATGGCGTATGACAGTGTATGACGGCGTATGCGCTGAAAACTGATACGTACTCACACGCTACTCATACGCTACTCACACGCTACTCATATGCTCATATCAGTGCACAAAGGTCACCATACGTCGTCCCGCAACGGTTTTCAAATTTTATCGGTACGTTTTATATACGCCGCCACCATACGCCGTAATGTGACAGGCCCATTAACGGACTTTGGGTTTGTAAACTAACATATTTCTTTACATGCTTTTCTTCAGCATTCCTACACCACAGGAAAGGTTGAACAAATTATTTAAATGTCAATTTGTAATCACTTTTTGCAAAGACTGCCCGTCAACTTGCTGACGATACTCAAAAATCTGAGAGGCTGACAGGGTGGATGGTTGTTGGAGTTTTAAATCCTGGCAACATGTGAGGTCATATCAGGATGGGTACTGACTAGTGAAAGTACACACTCATGGCAAATTTGCAGTGCTGCCCCACTGGGAAATCAGGCTGCTGGCACCATGACCCGATATCCCACTCACTCACATTATCCTGACACTGAGCTAACCAGTCCTTGCTTTATCCTATTAATGCCAAGCGCCAGGCTAGGAAGTGACAAATATACATTTTATAAGTCATTGGTTTGACTCGACCGTGAATCAAACTCATGACGTTCCGCACGCGAGTCCCATGCTCTACGGATTCGGCCACCGCCTTCGGTACAGGCTGACAGGTGAAACACAAAATCATCACTCGAAGTGTTGCGTAGAAGCATTTCGGGGTAAACTAGCCAACGCACCGGAAATAGAATTACCCAGATCGATGGCTATTACTTGGACTCTGGTGTACGTGGATGGCATTTTTATGTTGGAATAAGAAAGATAGCCTCGTTTAAAGGCAGGGGTTAACCTGCTCTGACTATAAATAGCCCTTGACCCAGTTAGGGCACTGATAAGATTTGGCAGCATCAGATGAGTTTTCGTCATGGTGGGTCTGCTACATAAAATATTCACCCCTGCCCCACAGTAGGGGTGATTGAGATCTAAATCCGAGCGAAAATTACTTTTCCGAGAATCAACTGTAATAAGTGTAATATATGTGAGTAGCGTTAAGCTGCTACGCGGGTATGCTCTCGCGGTATTCAGGCCCGGTGCGAGAGTGATGACATCATGTAGCCAATGTGGTAATGCTTGGATGTAAAAATAAACCAGTGGTGAATCTCAACTGGCTGTGTCGATACGTGTTATTCTGGTAAGAGGTGAAGTTCCTGGGTCTGGTGTAACAGGATAAGATGCCCCCTGGACAACTTACTTTATCCTATTGCAACAATAATCTATGTAATAACATGTTATTTCCAAAGATTCCACAGTTAGTTCTTATTTGAATCAATGTTTGCTTGGATTTAAGCTATTTGTCAATCACCCCTACACAGTGGGGCGCAGTAGGGCACACTAGGGCAAACTGGGGTTCTTTGCTTGTCCTGTAAGAGGTGTGAAGGGAAGGGCAGAAGCCACCACGGCGAGGGGGAAGTTGTCGAGCGGGGGGAGGGGAAGTTTGACATTTACTCTTTATCTATTTTGAAGTAGAGTTGATGAAATGGGGAAAAATGCATAAAAACAAGATGATGGCAACTGAATGCTCTCGAATTGACTTTAAACGATTTATATTATTTCACTCTAAAAGTAGTGGGCTATGATAGATAATCATTTGAGCCATATAGTTCGCACCTTAGATTGCAAATTCACGGGGTTATATCCATAAAGCAGCTGTCACACCTCACCGGATTGAGCAACGGACAGAATTGTCTAGTCCGGTGATGTTTGAGCGTGATAAGTATCAAAATGTATTAAGATATGTCAAAATGTTGCAATATCGGGTCAAAGGCCGCTGGATGAACGTACATGAAATGGACATGAATGGATAGCCAAGGGACGGTAAGCGGACTAAACGGACTCAAACCAGACAAGAACCGTAGACGTCAATCCATCGGCATCTGTTCCAAGTTTTGTGCATGTTCAAAACTTGTACCAGATTGGGCCGGATATCAATGGCTATCAACGGATATCAATGGATATCAACGGATATGTAATGGATATGCAATGAACACAAACTGGACTTTGCCAGATATTAACGGACTTTGTTCGGTTTCTTTCCATTTCCTCAAACCGGCGAGGTGTGACAGCCGCTTAACTCAGCTTCACGAGACTTGTTCTCTGTATGGTTGTTCAGCAGGCTTGTCATTGAGACAGTGCTGCGGGAGTAACTAGATATATACATGATTAATGAGTGGGATATCAGGTCATGGTGCTGGCAGACTGGTCTCCCACTGGGGCGGCACTATAAAGTTGCCATGAGTGTGTACTCTCACAAGTCGGTACCCATCCTGATATGACCGTAGATGTTGCCAGGACGTAAAACTACAACAACCAACCAACAAAATACTATCCTGATAGGTGTTGTTTGGATGTAAAACATCAACAAACAAGACTTCTTCAATTTGACCTATCAGATTCAACAACTCCATAATTCCACCACCAAGAAAACTGTTATTTTGTTTAGCCATTTCTCTTAATTATATAAACACAAAAGAGGAAACATGTGCACTGTCACGAGTCGGTACCCTTCCTAATATGACACTCTGAGTATGTAAATCTCTGATCATCCACCCCCTCACTCTGCTGCAGTGCTAAGAAAGCATCTATAAGTAATAACTGTCAGGCGTGGTGCGGGGTTTATTCAAGTGTCAGTGAAGGCATGTGGAGGTAGGGGAAGCACTCAGGCACACTGGGGCACGTTGGGTGATACTGGAGCACACTGCGGCACACTGGGGCACATTGGGACACATTGGAGGGAAGTGAAGCATGTTAAGGTACAAAGAAGAACATTGATGCACACTGGAGAAGAGTAAGGCACATTGGGTCACACTGGGTCACACTGGGTCACACTGGGTCACAGTAGGACATACTGGGGCATAATGGGCACAGTGAGGCACAGGGGGGGCACACTGGGGCACATGGTGGTACTCTGTGGCACACTGAGAAACAATGATCCACACTGAAGAGCACTAAGGCACAGTGGGGCACACTGGGTCACAGTGGGACATAATGGGCACAGTGGGGCACAGGGGGGCACACTGGGGCACATGGTGGCACTCTGTGGCACACTGAGAAACAATGATCCACACTGAAGAGCACTAAGGCACAGTGGGGCACACTGGGACACAGTGGGACATAATGGGCACAGTGGGGCACAGGGGGGCACACTGGGGCACATGATGGCACTCTGTGGCACACTGAGAAACAATGATCCACACTGAAGAGCACTAAGGCACAGTGGGGCACACTGGGACACAGTGGGACACAGTGATGCACACTGGGGCACACTGGGCCACAGTGGGACATAGTGATGCACACTGAGAAACTCTGGTGCACACCAGGGCGAACTGAGGCATAAGGTACACTGAGGCACAATGATGCACACTGGAGAACACTAAGGCACATTGGGTCACAGTGGGAAATACTGGGGCACACTGGGACACAGTGTGACACAGTGATGCACACTGGGGCACACTGGGGCACAGTGGGACACAGTGATGCACACTTGGGCACACTAGGGCACAGTGGGACACAGTGGGATACAGTGATGCACACTGGGGCACACTAGGGCACCGTGGGACACAGGGCGATACAGTGATGCACACTGGTGCACAGTGGGACACAGGGGGCTCAGTGATGCCCACTGGGGCAGATTGGGGCACAGTGGGACACAGTGATGCACACTGGGGTACACTGGGGCACAGTGGGGCACGGTGATGCACACTTGGGCATGATAGGGCACTCTTGGGCGAATTGATGCATAATGTACACTGAGGAACAATGATGCACGCTGGAGAACACTCACAGACAGTGGGGCAGAGTGGGGCAGAGTGGGGCAGAGTGGGGCAGAGTGAGGAATAATGGGGCACACTGGGGTACAGTGGGGTACAGTGGGGCACAGCGGGGTACAGTGGGACACAGTGGGGCACAGTGGGGCACAGTGGGGCACAGTGGGGCACAGCGGGGCACAGTGAGGTACACTGGGGTACACTGAGGCAAATTGAGGCACAGGGGGGCACAGTGGGGCACAGTGGGGCACAGTGAGGAACACTGGGGAACAGTCGGGGACAGGTGGCACAATGGGGCACAGTGGGGCAGGGTGGGACTCAGTGGGGCACAGTGGGGCACAGTGAGGAACACTGGGGTACACTGAGGCGAATTGAGGCATAATGTACGCTGAGGAACAATGATGACGCTGGAGAACACTCACAGTGGTGGGGCATAGTGGGACACGACGAGGCACAGTAGGGCACAGTGGAGCACAGTGGGGCACAGGGGGGCATAGTGGGGCACGATGAGGCACAGTAGGGCGCAGTGGGGCACAGTGGGGCACAGTGGGACACGATGAGGCACAGTAGGGCACAGTGGGGCACAGTGGGGCACAGTGGGGCACAGTGGGGCACAGTGGGGCACGATGAGGCACAGTAGGGCACAGTGGGGCACAGTGGGGCACAGTGGGACACAGTGGGGCATAGTGGGACACGATGAGGCACAGTAGGGCACAGTGGGGCACAGTGGGGCATAGTGGGACACGATGAGGCACAGTAGGGCACAGTGGGGCAATGTGGGGCATAGTGGGAGTGGGACACGATGAGGCACAGTAGGGCACAGTGGGGCAATGTGGGGCATAGTGGGAGTGGGACACGATGAGGCACAGTAGGGCACAATGGGGCACAGTGGGGCACAGTGGGACACGATGAGGCACAGCAGGGCACAGTGGGGCATGGTGGGACACAGTAGGGTACACTCTGGAAACTGGGGTTCTTTGCTTGTCCTGTAATAGGGGTGAAGGGCGGTGCAGAAGCCACCACGGAAGTCACTGCCCCTCAGTCATCGATAGCGGATATTGGTGTTTCGAAATGGAGTA